>MU183052.1:175784-199512 GCA_016904865.1 Pissodes strobi | reverse complement strand
ATTTTGAATCCATGGTCAACGTTCTTCTCTTCATCTTGACTACGGTGGTTTTCATGGGAGATGGGCTGCCATCTATTCCTTCATATCTCAGGGGCTCTTCTAAGCAACTTTTCCTTCAGGTGTTAGTAGCGAGACGAACTAAGGATGTCTCCTGTAATTTCTGCTGGGATATACTATACCTTCTGCTGCTTTAACTCTCTCTGTTGGAGCGCATCCTTCTAATTAAACATCAAACTGTCGTCCTCTTGGAGGAATGCATAACAAATGGAAGAGCTCACATAAACGTGTGTAATTAATTAATCCAGACCTACAGGGCAAGTGTCTTGAATTTTACCCCTGTTTAATGACGTCCTTGTTCTTCTGAATCGCTGATGTTCTCACAACCTTCTTTTAAAAATGTCCGTGAAGAATTAAATATAAAACAGTAACGTTCTCATAGTGTTTGTTCACTCTCAGTCGCTTTCTGTCCTCTAACAATTAGAATCCATATTCAACTTTCTTCTCTTCATCGTCATCTTGCTTGGAATTTGCTTCTTTTAGAAGTTGGCTACGGTGATTTTCATGGGAGATGGGCTGCCATCTATTCTTTTATATCTCAGGTGCTCTTCTAAGATGCTAGTAGAGAAGCGAGCTGAAACTGTATTCTTCTGTAATTCCTGCTGGGATATGCATATCTTCTGCTGCCTTAATTATCTTCGTCGGAAGACTGAAGTCCTCAGCTTATCTTTCTACTTAAGCATCAAGCTGTCGTCCACTTGGAAGGGCACATAACAAATGGAAGGACTGGTATTAATATGTTGCTCATATAGACCTGCCAAATTAATTAGTCCAGACCTACAGGGCAAGTGTCGTGAATTATATCCCTGTTTAATGACGTCCCAGTTTTTCTGAATCACTGATGTTCTTTCAGCATCCTCTTCAAAATGCCTGTGAAGAATTGCATAATTAAATATCAGACAATTTTATACCTGTAACATTCTCATAGTATTTGGTCACTTTGAGTCGCTTTCTTCCTCTAACATTTTGAATCCAAAGTCAACGTTATTCTCTTCATCGTCATCTTACTTGGAACTTGCTTCTTTTAGAAGTTGACTACGGGAGATGGGCTGCCATCTATTCTTTTATATCTCAGGTGCTCTTCTAAGATGCTAGTAGAGGAGCGAACTAAGACTGCATTCTTCTGTAAGTCCTGCTGGGATATGCATATCTTCTGTTGCTTTAATTATCTCTGTTAGAAGATTGCAGTCCTTAGCTCATCCTTCTACTTAAGCATCAAGCTGGCGTCCACTTGGAAGAGCACATAACAAATGCAAGGACTGGTATTAATATTTTGCTCATATAAACGTGCCAAATTAAGTAGTCCAGACCTACGGGGCAAATGTCGTGAAGTCTATCCCTGTTTAATGACGTCCCTGTTTTTCTGAATCACCGATGTTCTTCCAGCCTCCTCTTCAAAATGCCTGTGAACACTTGTATACCTATAACCTTCTGATAGTGTTTGGTCACTCCGAGTCGCTTTCTTCCCTCTAACATTTTGAATCCATACTCAACGTTCTTCTCTTCATCGTCATCTTACTTGGAACTTGCTTCTTTTAGAAGTTGACTGCGGTGATTCTCATGGAAGATGGTCTACCATCTATTTTTCTTATCTCAGGTGTTCTTCTAAGATGCTAGTAGAGGAGCGAACTGAAACTGTATTCTTCTGTAATTCCTGATGTGATATACATATCTTCTGTTAGTTTAATTCTCTCTGTTGGAAGATTGGGGTCCTTAGCTTAGCTGTCGTCCACTTGCAAAAGAATATAATAAATGGAAGAGCTGGCATTTATCGTGAATTCTATCCCTGTACAATGATGTCCTAGTTCTTCTGAATCACTGATGTTCTTCCAGCCCCTTCTTCAAAATGCCTGTAAAATATTGCATAATTAAATATAAGACAGTTGTATACCTGTAACGTTCTCATAGTATTTGGTCTAAGATGCTAGTAGAGGAGCGAATTAAGACTGTCTTCTTCTGTAATGCCTGCTGGGATATGCATATCTTCTGTTACTTTAATTATCTTTGTCGGAAGACTGGAGTTCTCAGTTTATCCTTCTACTTAAGCAACAAGCTGTCGTCCACTTGGAAGAATACCTAACAAATGGAAGAGCTTGTATTGGTCGTGAATTCTATCCCTGTCCATAGATGTTCTGGTTCTTCTGAATCACTGATGTTCTTCCAGCCTCCACTTCAAAATGCCTGGGAAATATTGCATAAATAAATATAAGACAGTTGTATACCTGTATCGTTCTCATAGTGTTTGGTCACTCTGAGTCGCTTTCTTCATCTAACATTTTGAATCCGTAGTCAACGTTCTTCTCTTCATCGTCATCTTACTTGGGATTTGTTTCTTTTAGAAGTTGACTACGGCGATTCTCATGCGAGATGGGCTGCCATCTATTTTTTCATATCTCAGGTGCTCTTCTAAGATGCTAATAGAAGAGCGAACTAAGACTGGCTTCTTCTGTAATTCGGGCTGGGATATGCATATCTCCTGTTGCTTTAATTCTCTTCGTTGGAAGATTGAAGTCCTCAGCTCATCCTTCTACTTAAGCATCAAGCTGTCGTCCACTTGGAAGAACACATAATTAATTATTAGTCCAGATCTACAGGACAAGTGTCTAATGACGTCCTAGTTTTTCTGAATCACTGATGTTGTTCCAGCTTCTTCTTCAAAATGCCTGTGAAGAATTACATAATTAAATATAAGACAGTTGTGTACCTGTAACGTTCTCATGGTGTTTGGTCACTCTGAGTCGCTTTCTTCCTCTAACATAACGTTCTTCTCTTCATCGTCATCTCACTTGGGATTTGCCTGTTTTAGATGTTGACTACGGCGATTCTCATGGGAGATGGGCTGCCATCTATTTTTTCATATCTCGGGTGCTCTTCTAAGATGCTAGTAGAGGAGCGAACTAAGACTGTCTTCTTCCGTAATTCCTGCTGGATATGCATGTCTTCTGCTACTTTAATTATAGTCGTCGGAAGACTGGAGTCCTTAGACTCCTTAGCACATCCTTCTACTTAAGCATCAAGCTGTCCTCAACTTGAAAGAGCACATAACAAATGGAAGAGCTGGTATTGGCCGTGAATTTTATACCTGTCCAATGACGTCCTAGTTCTTCTGAATTGCATAATTAAATATATAGGACAATTGTATACCTGTAACTCCTGTACTTGAACATTAAGATTAGTAAAATATAAATTGTTTACATTTTATGGTAAGAATAAATAGATTTTTGTATGGTGGAACAAGGCATGACAGATAATAGTGACTAAATTCAATTCAAAAGGTTGCCATAAATTAAGAGTTTTTGGTTATTTAGTGTGTGTAAAATGTGGAAAAGGGTTTCATAAATCATGTGCTCTACGAGACTTCCATGGAAAAATAGATGAAACACGATTAATCTGTTGCCAATCTGGCGATGAAGACGCAACCTCAAATAGTGCTTCAAATTCGCTGGAAGAAGAAAATAAGCTTCTAAGGCGGCTAGTGGATGAACTAACAAGTAAGAATAAGCTTCTTGACGAAAATAAGGAGCTTTTGCAGGGTAAAGTAGAAGAGGAAAAATGTTCACCTAAGAAAAAAGCGGGAAAAAAGGTAAAAACAATAAACAAACACCTCTTTCCCCTCCAGAGTCCAGTTCCGCGGAACCATGTTTGGTAAACAATCTTGGTTCCCAAAGTGTTCCAACAGATGGAGTCACCGACACTCCGAAAATCCTTCGAGCAGATGGGAACCTGGTCACTGGCCTTGACCAGAACTTCATAAATGAAGAAGAATTGGAGACAGAAAAGGATTCTGTGTTACCGATAGCTGCCAACCTGTCAAACCCAGATGTTTCTGTCGTCCCTGAGTCAACTAAAACAAACAATAATAACAATAATAATGTAAATATAATAAACATAAACACCCAACCGACTCAGATACCAAATGAGGATGCGACCTCAAATATAAGCGACGATGGTAATGAGGACAACCTTAATAAAAACCTAGGCAACAATGAGAACGAATCAGCATGGATTGTCGTCAACAACAAAAAAAGCAAACGACCATTTCCAAAAAGAGGCTTGTTGGAAGAGGATGCCGGACTGGTTGTGGCGGGAACCGCTGGCTATTTGTAAGCGGTTTCGATCCTGGCACCAATGCAGACGGTATTTTAAACTACCTAAAGAAGAAAAATATTACCCAAAAGTGTACCTGTGATAAGATGCACTAAGAAGCTCCTTTAGGTTGGGTGTTCCAGCCTCTCTTGAAGGGATTATAAACTCAGGTGAAATGTGGCCAGTTGGAATCTACATAAACCATTTTATGAATCTCCAGAGCCGACGGGTAACCCGGTCAGCAAGTCCCTTGCAGCCATCCAAGGCTTAAATGAATCCGAGAAAGAGTATGTTTCAGTGGGATCCACAGAGCAACCTTATGGTCTTAGAGTTCTTCATATTAACATCCAATCTTTGAGGAATAAAATAGAAGAAGTTGAAGCATTCTTAACTTCCAATGACACTAAAGACTATAATGTTCTCTGTTTTAGTGAGCATCATCTAAAGGATGAGGAGATCCCAATGATAAGGATCAATGATTTTATTGTAAGTTCTTGTTTTGTTCGAAAAACCTTACAACATGGGGGTACTATGATTTTAAATAAAACTTGTATTTTGTGTAAAAATGTCCAGGATATTGTTGATATGTCTGTAGAGTTTCATTGTGAGTTGTCTGCTGCTGAAATAAAAATGTTTGACTGTTTAGTTTTAACTGTATATAGATCACCAAATGGAGATTTTAACTTATTTGTGCATATTTTGACTCAGGTTTTAAATGTTATTGTTGGACGTAATTTTTAGCATGTCATTGTCAATGGTGATTTTAATGTAATTTTTAACACAAATAATCAGCGTAGAACAGAACTCCTTGACCTGTTTAGAAGTTTCAATTTAGAACAACAAATTTTCTGCAAAACAAATAATATCAATTGTATTGACAATATTTTTATCAGTTTTTTTGGGTCTGTTGCCTATTGCACTGATGTTTACGATCCTCTTCTGTCTGATCACAGTACACTCGACATCTTAGTGCAACTGAACCGCGAAAGGGGGGATCCTGTCTTAGTGCAATACAGACCAATGACAAAAAGGGGAATGAACAAACTTTACAGGTTCTTGGAGGGTCAGACTTGGAATTTCTCTGCAGTGGAGCCTCGCCCAACTGGTGGTTCTTTTGATGGCTTTGTTCATCTTTTAGAGAATGAGATCAAGAGAGTATTTGCTGAAATGTGGCGCGAACCTCTTGGGAGGTAATAAATTCATATAGAGGCACTGATGGGGCTCCTCCTCTTGTAGAACCATATCCAGATGCAGAAGATTTTAATGAATTTTTTGCAGGTGTGGCCGAACAGGTTTTGGCAGCTGCGTCTGCTGCACCGGAGCCTTATGGTTCATTTTTGAGGTCTTCGGTGCAGAATTGTTTGGGTTTTTTCTTTTAAGGAGGTAAGTCCAATACAGGTGAGAGATGTTATTAGTGCTCTTAAAAACAAACCCAGTAAGGATGTTTATGGTATGAGTGCTACTATGGTAAATCAACTCAAAGATCAGCTGATATCACCCCTTACTCAGTTGATAAATTCCAGCACAAGATCTGGTGTCTTTCCTAGTTGTCTGAAGCTGTCTAAAGTCATACCTATCTATAAGAAGGGAGCAAGGGATGATCCCAACAACTATCGACCCATATCACTGGTCCCTGTTTTCTCAAAAGTATTTGAGCACATACTGAAGAAACAACTGCGTCGGTATTTTGAGGGAAATGGCTTGTTCACCGACTGTCAATTTGGTTTCAGGGCAGGTCGTTCCACTACCCGGGCTGTGTTGGATATGCTAGAGTATATGGTTGGGGCTTTTGAGGGGGAACATTATATCACTGCGACATTTTGCGACCTCTCTAAGGCCTTTGACTGTGTGTCTCATTCAATTTTGTTGGATAAGGTGGCATACTATGGTCTTGATCAGATCAGCGTTGAGTTTTTGCGCAGCAGACTTTGTACAATGACCACCTATCCTCCTATGCACCAATAAACCATGGAGTGCCACAAGGATCAATATTGGGTCATCTCCTATTCCTAATTAATATCAATGATATCCCTAGGGCTTGCCCAGGTGCAAATCTTTGGTTATTTGCCGATGACACAACAGTGGCAATGGATGGTGGGAACTTGCAGGGTCTGCTGGGCTCGATTAGCACAGTGGTGGGGAGTCTTGGTTGATGGTTTGAGGCGAATTGCCTGGCCCTGAATAATAGCAAAACGGTGAGCATGGTCTTTGGTTTAAGGGAGATTTCGGATGAAAATCCTGCCGAAGTAAAATTTCTGGGGGCACATCTTGACCAAAGCTTAAAGTTTGAGAGGCATGTTGATGCAGTGGCTACCAGGTTGTCCAGACACATATTCCTACTAAGGAATCTAGTGAAGGTTCTCCCGCCGCCAGTGTTGGTTCAGGCGTTCCATGAGATTTTCCAGTCGGTGGCCACTTGACATGGGGACACTCTGTTCATTCGGCACGTGTCTTTGCTCTGCAGCGGAGGGCGGTACGCATCATTGCTGGGCTGGGCTACAGGGATGATGCTAAGCAAACATTTATAGACCTAAGAATTTTAACGGTACCATGCAGGTATATATTTGAATGTATTCTCTATGCTCACACTAATTCTAGAGGGAGATAGCGTTCGAATTGAGTATCTTAGATTAAATAGAACCCGGTTCTCCATTAACTATTATGCCCCAGTGTTGTATAATAGGGTACCAAATGACATTAAGATCTTACCATTGACTAGGTTTAGAAATAAAATAAACTGTATCTGTTGAACAAAGCCTTTTATAGTGTTAGTGAATGTTTATTAGAAGGTGACTTGAATGTTTTATTTATGGTTACTGTGCAAAACTGTGTAATTTCATTTATTAATTTTGTGTTAGATTTTAGGAATATTTTTTGCTTGTTGACGAGAGGAATGATATTTACTGTATCAATAATTTGAATAAATTTTGAATTTGAATTTTGAAAGTGTTTGGTCAATCCGAGTCGCTTTCTGTCCTCAAACATTTTGAATCCAAAGTCAACTCTCTCTTCATCGTCATCTTACTTGGGATTTGCTTCTTTTAGAAGTTGACTACGGTGATTCTCATGGCAGATGGGCTGCCATGGATTTTTTTTTCATATCTCAGGTGCTCTTCTAAGATCCTAGTAGAGGAGCGAACTAAGACTGTCTTCTTCTGTTATTCCTGCTGGAATATGCATATCTTCTGTTGCTTTAATTCTCTCCATTGGAAGATTGGAGTCCTCAGCTCATTCTTCTATTTAAACATCAAGCTGTCGTCCACTTGGAAGAGAACATAACAAATGGAGAGTCGTGAATTATATTCCTGTTCAATGACGTCCTAGTCCCAGTAACATTTTGAATCCATAGTTAACGTTCTTCTCTTCATCGTCATCTGATATTTAGATAAAAACCCATTAAATTCTCTAGTCTCTACTCAACCTTCACGATTTGCCTATTTTAGAAGTTGACTCTGATTCTCATTGGAGCTGATGCTCCTCCAAGCTACTTTTCCTTCAGGTGCTAGGCGAGGAGCGAACTAAGACTGTCTCGTTCTGTAATTCCTGCTGAGACATGTATATCTTCTGCTGCTTTAACTCTCTCTGTTGGAAGATTGGGGTCCTCAGCTCATTCTTCTCCTTTAACTTCATCAAGCTGTCGTCCACTTGGAAGACGACATAAGAAATGGAAGAGCTGATATTGATATGTTGCTCACATAAACCTTCCAAACTTTTTAGTGCAGTGCCGACTTCAAACGTTACCTTTTTTATTTTCCTAATGCCTCCTCTAATTTCACCGAGATTTTTCTTCGTTCTATCTTCTGCATCTCGTTCACTCCAACCAGTGATATGTTGGAATGGCTCGTCACTGACGTAATTCATTAATTATGTTTGATAGTTGCATCTGGATATAGGACACAGTCCAAACTGTTTAAGTAAATGTTCTTTGTATTACATAATAATCGTTGCTAATATTTGGGCAACTAGACATCTTGTGAAACTCAGATAGATTCCTTTAACAATTTTCTTCTTTTCAAATATCTGTTCCGATGTAGATTCTTGATCGATCATCTTTTCTATGTTAGCATCAGCAGAATAGAATATTCTAATGATGCATTGATAAATTCATGCACTTGAAAGTTGCATCATCATACATACAATATGAGAACAATTTTTCATATAAATCACATGGATGTTATTTAAAGCAGTGATGATTGGTGTCATCGGCTTATAGCATAAAACTAGTGACTAATCGTTTTTCTAGATTACCATAGCCTCATTTCTTTTGCTCGTGGTCAGTGGATTCTCAAAATTTTGCATATGTAAAGCTTCATACTCGTGAAGATCTTCGGTTAAATTTTACTGATACAATCTTCCGAGATCTTTCGTTCAAGCAGCGTAATTATCGGATATCAAACATCACCGCTGACTGACGTAGCCGGTATATCGAGACGCAGCGTATTATTAGCCGTTCTGCTATTAATACTTTAATACATATTTATTAGTTTGTGAAGAGAAGGAAGATCTCCCTGCGGTGAGGAGGCCCTATACAGAAGAATGGACAACGTTTAATTGTCTGCCAGTCATTTTTCGAGAAAAATTCGAAATGAATCAAAATCAAACGCCTTGGCGTTGCCCCGATCGAGGCAACCGCCACGACCTACACTATAATTGTTTCGACAGGCGGCGAAAATGAGGTTCGACTTTTGATTGACTTTTAATTAAATTTAAAAATTATACATTCTCTCTATGGCATCGTATCGAGTTTTAATTCACGATATTTTTTTATAAGTTCAGGGTCATATATAAACAAGAATGTCCTAACCGTACTTGGGACATCTAACATTCCTTCGAATGAATTCATTTCCAAAAATTCTGCTTTTTCCTTTTGGTATCTCGATTTAATATTTTAAGTTACTTTATTAATTTTTCATTTGACATTGCCTTCCTTAGTTTGATGTTTTATGATCTTTTCATTCCTTTTTCGTGTATCACCATCATTTCTTTCAGCTGCTGCTGAAGGTTCAGATGAAATTTCATTAATGGATCATTTAGCACTTATTCGTATGAAAAAGATGACTGGAATTAAGTTGAAATGCAAATTTTAGGTAAACAGCCTCTACTCAACCCTTGCAAGTATCTGACATTCTTCGAGTGAATTCACTTACGTAAATTTTACTGCTGTCCTTCTGACACCTTGATCTAATATTTTACGTTTCTCCATTAATTTTTACATGTTTTCATTTGACATTGTCTTCTTTAGTTTCATATATAATCAACGCTTCACTCCTCTTTTATGTATCATCATCATTAGAACTTTTTCGGCTGCTGTTGAAAATTCAGGTTCAATTTTTTTAAGTGTTTAACATAGAATTTAGCTCTTATACATCGGCATGTCATCAAAAATAATCAATATTGGACAAAAGCCCTTTTTAATTATAATCTGGTCTATACCCTTGATCGCTTCTCAAGCATCAGTTTTTCTATTAATTTTTTCAAGTTCTCTTTGACTCATTGTTCTCTGAATAGAGAAAAAAGTCTGAATAAAATTGAAACTCTAAATTCTATGATATTTCTTTATAACTAGCGACCCCCCAAATTTCATATGCTAATCCCACTTATTAATATTTCATTTTAATTGCTTTACGTTGTTGTGACCTAATTACCACCACGTCCTATACACTTGTTTATTGTTATGGTTCTCGTTCGGAATCTGATTAGGAAACCCTAAAAATAAAAGCGAGATTTGATTAATCGCCCGCACCATAAAACGTTCATATTTCTTCGATTTCGCATGACCGAAGATTATTAAATCTAAATAGATCTTTTCACGGAATCGAAACAGCGCCAGTTAAAAGTTTTTGAAATTAATATTTAGTTTTTAAAACGAGGTTCGGGAATGGAGCACGCAAAATTATTATTTGTGTTTGCCTGTGACGTAAAAGTTATTCAAAAATTGAATTCTAGTTTATCCAGAACAAAGAGGACAGACGAGATTGAAAAATATATGTATAATACTTGTAATAACACTAACTGAGTCCGATTGGTATAGGGTTCTCATTGAACATTATGGATTAGCTGCTTTTATGAATGGCGTTATAATTTAAAAACAGAATTTATATTACTTTTATTTGTTGAATTTAATTAATTTTATGTTTGCTTTTCATAGTTTGTTTGTTGCCTATTTATTTGCATTTATATTGTGCTATAAATGTTATATATTTGTTTCACAATATCCGTTTGTATGACTATATAATCTAAAAAACAGTGCCAATAAACTCATAACAAATAATTCAAGTATAAATGGAAAGAAAGAACCAGAAACATTAACCAATGAGAAAAAAAAGGAAATATTAAGGAAGGAAATGAAATAATAAATAGGGAATAAACTCGACTTCAAACTATAGAATATTAAGGAAATTGATCATAAAAACATATTCTTACAAACATTACGTTTATTGAAATGTTCGCTATCTGTCTGGGCACCATGTGTAGATACACAAAAGATTTCAAAAGAATTTGTTTTAGTATTACAAAATGTCAAGAGAAAAGAAGTAACAAAAATCATAAATCAGTCATGTAATTGGCAACATAAGGAGAAAAATAAGAAAAACAACGAAATAAAAAACAAAAAAAAAAAGATGCTTAAAGAATAGAGTATACAAACTTGCCTAAAGCTGTATACAAATCACTCTAAAGTAGTCTAGGGACCTACCTATACAGTTTAAGACAGTTTACAAGACATGTATGCAGCTTTAGACAGATTTGGATAGGTTTGTATACAACTTAAGACAGGTATGTATACAGCTTTAGACAGGTCTATATACAGCTTTAGACAGGTCTGTATGCCCATCTGCGGTCAAGTGACGTATGACGTAAAAATAAGAAAAACAACGAAATAAAAAACAAAAAAAGATGCTTAAAGCGTAGAGTACACAAACCTGCCTAAAGCTGTATACAAACCTGTCTAAAGTTGTCTACAGACCTATCTATACAGTTTAAGACAAGTTTACACAGACATGTATGCACCTTTAGACAGATTTGAATAAGTTTGTATACAACTTTAGACAGGTATGTATACAGCTTTGGACAGGTCTATATACAGCTTTAGACAGACAGATCTGCAGTCATGTGACGTATGTATGTAACTTTCCAAACAACTTTTTCTTTTTTTTTTTCTTACTT
This sequence comes from Pissodes strobi, assembly GCA_016904865.1. Lineage (NCBI taxonomy): Eukaryota > Metazoa > Arthropoda > Insecta > Coleoptera > Curculionidae > Pissodes > Pissodes strobi. Next base: position 188,205 of record MU183052.1, on the reverse strand, counting down.
TTTTTTCTTATTTGGTTTTATAATACTTTTATTAACTTTCAGATAAATCTTTTGTATTTTTTTATTATTTTTTTCTTATTTCGTTTTATAGTACTTTTATTAACTTTCCGAACATTTTTTGACGTTCTTTTCAATTTTTTCTGATTTTTTCAATTTTTGTTTTCATAATACATTTTCTTCTTCCCATTTTTACCATCCCTAAACTCGTAGCTGAACTTCTCAGCCCTTTTTCGCCGAAATCGGCGTTTCTCTTACTTTTCTTTATTATTTTTTTCTAATGTCATTTTATAATACTTTTATTAAGTTTCCGAACAATTTCTTAAGGTTTTTTTCTCAACTTTTGCCCTTGGTTTTGACACTTTTTTTCTTTTTCTTTTTTTAAACACTTTTTTCACCGAAAACTGCGTTTCTCAAACTTTTTTTATATCTTTTTTCTTTACTTCGTTTTATAATACTTTTATTAACTTTCTGAACAATTTTTCCTTTTTTTTATTAATTTTTTTCATATTTATTTTTAAAATACTTTTATTAACTTTCCGAACAATCTTTCGCCTTTTTTTATTTTTTTTCTTATTTCGTTTTATTAACTTTTATTTAACTTTTTCCCATTTTTTTCAAAATTTTTTGTTTTTTATAAAGCACTTTTTTCCTCCCATTTTGTCATCCCTGACCTCGTAGCTGAACTTCGCCTTTTTTTCGCCGAAATCGGCGTTTCTCTTACCTTTTTTTACTATTTTTTTTCTTATTTCGTTTTATAATACTTTTATCAACTTCCCGAACAATTCTTTACGATTTTTGAAACTTTTTTTTCTCAACTTTTGCCATCGGTTTTGAAATTTTTTTTATTTTTTACCTTGTTTTCACCAAAAACTGCGTTTCTCTAACTTTTTTTATTATTTCTTTTTCTTTACTTCGTTTTATAATTCGAACAATTTTTTATTTTATTTTTCTTTTTTTTCTCTTATTTGGTTTGATAGTAATTTTATTAACCTTTCGAAAAATCTTTTGTTTTTATTTATTATTTTTTTTTTCTTATTTCGTCTCATTTTTTCATAATACATTTTCTTCTTCCCATTTTTGCCATCCCCAACCTCGTAGGTGAACTTCTCCGCCTTTTTTCCGGCGTTTCTCTTACTTTTCTTTATTATTTTTTTTCTTATTTCGCTTTATAACACTTTTATTAACTTTCCGAACAGTTTTTTAAGGTTTTTTAAATCTTTTTTTCTCAACTTTTGCCTTCGGTTTTGACACATTTTTTTCTTTTTCTTTTTAGTTTTATTAACTTACCCAACAATATTTCGCTGTTTTTTATTATTGATGTGTAAACATCTTACGCGGCGGTATGAGGGTAAAACTCGGCAAATGGAACGGAAATGTGTGGGCGGGGGAAGTGTGGGGACGGAAATGCGCAAACCGATTCTAGCCGCTAGGGCGGTATTATAAACAATTTTGCCATTTAAAATCGTTTTAAATGCCTTTTAGACGATAAAAAGGCATATTTTAAATTAAACGAACCATCAAAAGTATTATTTTTAATAATTATTATATTCGCAGTGAATTTGGATCCAGAGCACAGCTTATTTTTAATGGACGGTTGAATTTAAAATGAACTTTCGCTTCAAAATCCACGACAAATTCGTCCGAAGCCACGGCTATCGTCCTAAAAAGGTCCGAATTTTCGGATTTTTATACAATTTTGCCATTTAAAATCGTTTTTAAACAGATTTTAGACGACAAAAGAGCATATTATTATTTTAAATTAAACGAACTGTCAAAAGTATTATTCAGATGCCCAGACGTTTAAAACAAAATTGAGTTATGGCCCTCTTCTAAAATTTGTAAAATTTGGTTATTGACTTGCCCAAATCAAAGAATGTCGGCCCATGATGACTAGGTAAATAAGAAATGACCTGTGTCCATATGTTGATGTTATTTCTGGTGGCATTAGATTTTCGTGTCGAATTTGTGCAGTGAATTAATCCACTCCGCAGTAAGTATTATTAAAGAATCTTAACTAATATTGTAAATGCGAATGTGTTACGTTACGTTTGTTGAAGCTTGTTGACACTTTTTTTATTATTTTTTTCTTTTTTTACCTTGTTTTCGCCGAAAACTGCGTTTCTCCAATTTTTCTTTAATTTTTTTTTCTTTATTTCATTTTATAATACTTTTATTAACATTCCGAATTTTTTTTTATGTTCTTTTAAATTTTTTCCCATTTTTTGTGTTTTTTCATAAGCCATTTTTGCCATCCCCTACCTTTGTAGCTGAACTCCTTCGCCTTTTTTCTCTCACTTTTTTTATTATTTTTTTTCTTATTTCGTTTTATAATACTTTTATTAACTTTCCTAACAATTTTTTCCGTATTTTCAATTTTTTCCGACAAAATAATCGAAAATATTTTAGAGCTGATGTGCTTTAAGAAACTAAGGAAAAATATTTTTTTATTAAATTAATGAATAGAGCGGAAAATGAAATACAGGAAAAATGTGTCACAAACAATTAAAAAAAGATACAAAGCAAGCATTTTATATGAAACCAAATTTAATGCTCAACTGCTTTCTAGTCATACATCTTTGGATATTAAGGTCTTCAAATCTATGCTTATCACTCTTCTACTACTCGAAACTCGTTGACCACTTTTCCCCGCATCGTTTGTAAGGGGAGGGCCGAATAGGTATTTTCGCCCAAGTTTCCCCCACTTTTAAGGGCAATTATCGCATATTTATAGCACAATTAATGATTTTTCTTAATTAGTAACGTGCGTGTCTCGAAACCTTGGAAATATTTCTTCATAAATGGTGGAAATCGTTCCTTTATACTGCTTTTCTTTGATTGTTCGGCGTACGGGATACATGCGAAAAAGCTATTCGTCAAAGCGAACTTTTGACGTGTTTCGATGGATGAAAGTGCCCATTTATTTGGCTCGAGGTGGCTGTGTTGACTGAAACATGGTCTGGAACAGAACCATCTCGTCGAGTTCGTATTTCGCCTTGTCCCACAAAAATACACTTACTTATGTGGTAAATTATTAAAAAAGAGATTTTTTTGGAAAACTGGAAATCCAGATACACTGGAAAAAAATTAATAAGCGTTATTAGTCGCATTATTTAATACGTTGTCTAGACAAATAATACGAGCATAACCTACTCCAGCCACTTACAATAACAATTTCAGCGGGGGGCATCGATGTCGTGATCTGGGTTAATGGGATATCTTGAATCATCGGCCTACTGTTTCGCCTGTCAAAGTTCTTATCTGGCAGGTCGAACGTATATGGCAACTGCTCGCCCCCGCTGCTTTAATACGACGAACGCCGATATAAAAGTGTCTGATTATTATTCGAGATTCGAGAGATTATAGAGGTGGATATAAATCGATTGTTTGTATCGCGTTGGTGTCTATATGAGAGCTACACTATTTAATTGTTAAAGAATTAAAAGTTTCAAAATGTGCTGGACAGGTTTGGGTGTAGAACTCCTTTTATTTATCGAATCGAGTTCTGTATTAATTATAGCAATGAATATACAAGATAGTAACGCGACATAATGTATACCCTTCTAATCTACGTACGCATATCAATGCGTCACTCAGTCTTCTATTCTCTCTCTACTCTACTCTGCCTTGGGTTGGTGTAGGTTCGAACTATAAATTTAATGTTACAATAACAATACCAATTCAACAAGGTTGTCTTGGCCTTGTCACCCGCGTCGAGTATCTCGTTCATTGCAGTTAAACAATAATATTACGTGTAGTAGGTAATGTAAATAACCTTCGTCTAGACCTCGAAACAGTCGGGTTGCCATCACGATCTAATTTATGAAATACCGAGTGTTTTTCTGATACACTACATTGGGTTACTTTTAATGAATAGAGATATATTTTCCTCTCATCAACGGGGTCGATATCTTGACTACTGTCTTAACTCCTCTGAGCCTATTTAACGACGAGACGACTTGTATCTCGTCTCGTTTCGCCTCTCGCTGACGAGCCACTACTAAGCACTCGCCAGAAGCTTTAGAGCTTTTTTTCCAGTGTTTCGTGATTGATAAATTATTATTTTCGTTTCGATTTAATTTTCACAACATGAAAATTTTTCTTAATCACGACCCGGTCAGCAGCGACGTGACCGATCGCTCAAAGTCAGTTCACGCGTCGACAGCCCGTGATAGATGGCAACAATTAAATAAGTGACCAATCATATTGCTCCCGCGATATCGCCGACCTTTTCATCAAAGTCATTCGGACTCTGCTGCATACGTGCCATATTACATAAATATTACGGGATCGTATTTTTAGCCATCAGAGTTTGATAGGGGCGAAGTAGTGGAAGTTGAGAGCCGGTCAAGTGAAGTGTATAGTCAAGAGAATTAAAAGGGTTTTTGCCTTCGATCGGATTTTTCATGGCATGTCGATGAATAAGGGCTCAATTATTCATTAGTCAGCTGAAAGAAGTTCTAATGATGGTAATACACGAGAAAGGAGTGGAGAGTTGATCAAAAATCAAACTAAGGAAGACAATGTTAAATGAAAACATGAAAAAAAAATAATAAAAGGAGAAACTTAAAACATTAAATGCCGGTACCAAAAGGCAGCAGTGAAATTTTTGAAAATTAATTCATTCGAATGCTTGAAAGAGGAAATTCAACTTTACTTTCAGTCGTATTTTGCTAAATTATCCATTAAATATTTAATGATACTGAATCTGATTTTTCAGCAGTAGAATAGAATTGGGCTGGTACCCGCCTCTGCCACTGCAACCTATGCAGGTTTATTGTAGCACTCCAAACCATGCTTAGAGGACCTTATCCAGTCTGGTCTTCCTAATCAGACTCCACAAATGGAGTACCGGCTCCTCCATGTACCTTGGAGATCCTGGTTTCTCCTAGCCTTGCACAGGTGTGCAAGGCTAGGACAGATTATTTTGCCTCATTTTTTTGAATTTTCAATCTCTGAATTAATAGTTTTCTTAATTCGATAGAGAACATCGCTAAAGTTGTAATTCAATCAATCAACAATAAAACCAGATTTTAAAGCCCAAACTACTCAGAGTTTAAGTCTAAAGCCAAATTTAAAGCATTAATTCAGAGCGTCTTCGGACTTTTTAGAATTCAGATTTTAATGTCTGAATTGGCGCTTTAAAAGTTTGAATTGAAATAGATTTTAATTCAGGTTTTCAAATCTGAATTGAAGTTACAAAACCTATTATTCTTATTACAGGCAATTCAGAGTATACATTTTACATTCAGTCAGACTTTAATGCTTGAATTCGGCACTCAAAGTCTAAATTCAATTTTTAATATCTTAGTTCGAACATGCTGAAGCCACAATTTAACTTTAAGTCTTAGGTTTAACTTAATTTAGAAATTTGGATTTTAGTAGGTATCTGAAATACGGCTTTTCCCATTCAGAGTTTAGACGATCGATTTACTTTAAACTGTAATAGATACTTTAAAGTCTGAACTCGGAAAAGCCCGCTTTCAGATATTAAAGTCCGAATTAAGTATTTAAAGTCTAAATCAAATAAAACCTGAAAATTAAAGTTAAATTGTAGCTTCAACATGTATCAATTCAATTGAGAAGTTAAAATTTAAATTAAGAGTTTCAAGTCTACATTCAAATCTTAAGCGCTAAATTCAAGCGTTAAAGTCTGGACTGAATTTAAAATTTATTATCTGAGTTTTCTTTTATTAATTTAGATTTTAAAGTCTGACATGGTTTTAGAAACCGCATTTATAAAGACAAATTGGGATTAAAGTTTAATTTTTTAAATCTAGATTGAATTCAAAGTTTTTAGTATCTAAAGTTGATCTTTAAGAATTTTAGTCCTTACATTCACACGCTTTAAAAAATGAAGTTATGAATTCGGACCTTGAATTTTGAATTGAAAGTTTGAAGAGTTTTTATAAAATTAGAGCAAACTCTGTGCGATTTCATAGGATAAAATCACAAATAAGGGCTTAATTTAGTCAGTATCACAAAAGGGTAAAGGAACCAGTACGATTTATTGAAACCTGAATTCAAGGGTTCAAAGATTTGAAATTCTGAATTTAGGTCATATGATTCATAGTTTGAAGTCTTATTCCGACTCTAATCTCTGAATTCAGGATATTTTTTCAATGTTTGCTTTGTAAACTGAATTCAGATTTTAATTTTATAGAAGCAAATCTGAGGTTAATTTATTCAGAATTTAAAGCCTTCATTAAAACTTTTAAATGCAGGGTTTATACTCTGAGCTGTAACAATTCTAAGCCTTCCCAAAGAAAAATTGGAGACTAAAATTTGAATTCGGTCAGAGTTTAAAGCATGAACTACTCAGAGCTTAGAGCATTAATCCATAGTGTGCTCGGATTTTTTAGAATCCAAAAGTCTGAATTTATACTTAAAACTGTCAATCTAGACTAATTTCTGAAATGGATATCTTTAAAAAATTCAGAATATAACTTTAAATCCGCAATTCAGGCTTTATTTAATTTAGACTTAATAATACTAAATTCAGAAATTAGGTTTTCTGAGTTGAGACTTTACAGGACCCATTTACCGTCTAAAGCCTATTCGGTCTGGCGCGGTTTTAAAAACCACATGCTTAAAATTTAAAACCTTAATTGAATTCAGAGTTCTTAGAGTCTACAATCGAACTTCTTTAATTCAGACCTTAGTTCTAGGACAAATTAGAGATACAAATTTGATTTCCGGCAGACTTTAAAGCCTAAACTATTTAGAGTTTAATGCGAGATTTTAAGGCATAAATTCAGCGTTTAATCTCTCTGAGCTCAGACTTTTTAAAATTCAAATATCAAATCCGAGATTTAAGCATGAATTCAGTCAGATTCTAAAGCCTTAAACTCGGAGTTTAAAGTCTCTGGGTGGCATCATTGCCAGTCATCAGTCACGACGAATCAATGAATGATTTTTTAAGTTTTTTTTGAGTTTATTGACCCTAATCAGATGTCCCAGAGGAGACAACTCTGTAAATTCGTGAGTCTTTCAGAACTTTCTCCAATTTTTAAAAAATGTGGCCACCTTTCAAAAATAATGCATCCAATCTTTGGAAGAAAGTTGCGAATGGAATTTATCATGATAAAAATTATTCTCTTCCCAAAGTCTGATAATAAGTCTAATTTTTACTGATCCCTAGATCTTCCTAAGGTAAACTAGATTTTGCTCTATCGATAAATCTCCGATTTCCTGTGGCTTTTACCATTTCCCGTCAAAGGTCCCGAGGTAAGCAAACGCTCCGAACTTGGAAATTGCCAAATTGACAATATTTAAGGGGCCACGCGAAAGGTGAGCAACGCGGATTCAAGCCGTGCATAATCTTAATACACTTTCCAAGTTTGGCAATTAGTGTTCTTAAGCCGGCGGGGCTAGACAAACACTGCCAGTACAGCAGCGGCAGATTTATTTTGGCAACCGGCGTTTGTTATATAACCGCCCCCCCCCCCTCCCCCTTTCCGCCGCCCCATATTAGCACCTTTTAAACCCACCCCTTTATTTGTTTATATATTAAAGTGTGTCGGCATGCGGGATTTCCCACAGGCACGCTAAGAAGAGGTGCAGGATGCAGCGTGCACTCATCTGTACTTAAAAATAAATTAAAAAATAATAATTTACAGATAAAAATGAAAAAAGCGTCAATAATAGTTTATTATTTTTATAAATTAATATTAATATGCCAGATGTCTTTCATTAGCTACGTAGGCTATTTCCTTTTAGGTTAGGTACGTCATTTGTCAATCTTGATATATGACATCTGTCACGTGTCACTTGCAACTACGTGAACCACTCCAGTTTTTAGGTTATGTTGTCTGTCATTTGTCAATGTTTGGCCATCTTCAAGGAAGTAGACAGGTTTCGGCTGATATAAGAAATCTTCATGGATTTGGACAGGGTTTTGGCTAATACTAGTCACCTTCAGGAATTCAGACCTGGTTTCGGCTAATGCTGATCATTCAAAGGGAATTAGAATTGTATTTTGCTAATGTAACATATTTTTATGGATTTCGGCCGAATTCCGGATAATGCTGATCATCTTCAAGGATTTAGACCCGGTTTCGACTCAAATCAGCATCTTCAGGGATTTAGACTTGATTTCCGCTAATGCTGATAATTTTCTGGGGATTGAATCAAGTTTCCACCAACGCTGTTTATCTTCAGAAATTAGTAGATGATTCGACGATATTGATCATTTTAAGGGAGTTAGACAGAGCTTTGATTAACGTTGTTCATCTTTATAGATTTAAGCCTTTAATTTTGATCAAGGACTTAGGCAAGGTTTAGGCTAAATTAAGACATCTTCACGGATTTATACAAAGTTTTGACTAATACTGATGACCTTCAGGGATTCAGACAGGGTTTCGGCTTATGCTGATCATTCTCAGGGAAATAGAATTGGATCTTGCTAATGTAACACATTTTTATGGATTTAGACCGAACTTCAGATAATGATGATCATCTTCAAGAATTTAAGCATGGTTTCGGCTAGACATCATCAGGGATTTAAACTTGATTTCGGCTAATGCTGATCATTTTTCTGGAAATTGGATCAAGTTTAGGCTAATGCTGTCCATCTTCAGAAATTTAAACAAGGTTTCGATTAGTGCTGCTCATTTTTAGGGATTGAGACAGAGCTTATAGCTTTAGGCCTGATTTCGACAAATGTTGATCAAGGATTTACGCAAGGTTTAGGTTAATTGAAGATATCTTCACGGATTTAGACAAAGTATTGACAAATGCTGATGATCTTCTGGGATACAGACCTGGTTTTGGCAAATGCTGATTATGCTCAGGGAATTAGAATAATGCTGATCATCTTCAAGTATTTAGACCTGGTTTCGGCTAAAATCAAATATCTTCAGGGATATAGACTTGATTTCGGCTAATGCTGATCATCTTTCTGGGAATTGGATCAAGTTTCGGCTAATGCTATCCATTTTCAACAATTTAGGGAAGGTTTCGACTAATGCTGATCATTTTTAGGGATTTAGACAGAGCTTTGATTAACGTTGATCATTTTTATAGATTTAAGCCTGATTTTGACTAATTTTGATCAAGGCTTTAGGCAAGGTTTAGGTTAATTGAAGATATCTTCACGGATTTAGGCAAAGTATTGAAAATGCTGATGATCTTCAAGAATTCAGACCTAGTTTCGGTTAATGCTGATCATTCTCAGGGAATTAGAATTAGATTTTGCTAATGGAAACCATTTTTATGGATTTAGACCGAATTTCGGTTAATGCTGATCATCTTCAAGGATTTAGACCTGGTTTCGGCTAAATCAGACATCTTCAGAGATATAAACTTGATTTCGGCTAATGCTGATCATTCTCAAGTAATTAGAATTGGATTTTGCTATTATGACATATTTTTATGGATTCAGACCGAGTTCTGGATAATGCTGATCATCTTCAAGGACTTAGACCTGGTTTCGGCTAAAATCAGGCATCTTCAGAGATATAGACTTGATTTCGGCTAATGCTGAGCATCTTTCTGTGAATTGGATCAAGTTTCGGATAATGCTATCCATTTTCAAAAATTTAGGGAAGGTTTCGACTAATGCTGCTCATTCTTAGGAATTTAGACAGAGCTTTGATTAACGTTGATCATTTTCATAGATTTAAGCCTGATTTTGATTAATTTTGATCAAGGCTTTAGGCAAGGTTTAGGTTAATTGAAGATATCTTCACGGATTTAGGCAAAGTATTGAAAATGCTGATTATCTTCAGGAATTCAGACCTGGTTTCGGTTAATGCTGATCATTCTCAGGGAATTAGAATTGGATTTTGCTAATGTAAACCATTTTTATGGATTTAGACCGAATTTCGGTTAATGCTGATTATCTTCAAGAATTTAGACCTGGTTTCAGCTAAAATCAGACATCTTCAGAGATATAAACTTGATTTCGTCTAATGCTGATCATTCTCAGGCAATTAGAATGGGATTTTGCTAATATGACATATTTTTTAGGATTCAGACCGAGTTCTGGATAATGTTGATCATCTTCAAGGATTTAGACCTGGTTTCGACTCAAATCAGACATCATCAGGGATGTAGACTTGATTTCGGCTAATGCTGATAATCTTCCTGGGGATTGGATCAAGTTTCCACCAATGCTGATTATTTTCGGAAATTAATAGAAGGTTCGACGATGTTGATAATTTTAAGGGATTTAGACAGAGCTTTGATTAACCTTAATCATCTGTATAGATTTAAGCCTGATTTTGACTAATTTTGATCAAGGATTTAAGCAAGGTTTAGGTTAATTGAAGATATCTTCACGGATTTAGACAAAGTATTGACAAATGCTGATGATCTTCAGGAATTCAGACTTGGTTTCGGTTAATGCTGATCATTCTCAGGGAATTAGAATTTGAATTTGCTAATATGACATATTTGTATAGATTCAGACCGAGTTCTGGATAATGCTGATCATCTTCAAGGACTTAGACCTGGTTTTGGCAAAAATCAGATATCTTTAGGGATTTAGACTTGATTTCGGCTAATGCTGATCATCTTCCTGGGAATTGGAGCAAGATTCGGCTAATGCTGTACATTTTCTGAAATTTAGAGAAGGTTTCGACTAATGCTGATCAGTTTTAGGGATTTAGATAGAATTTTGATTAACGTTGATCATCTTTGTAGATTTAAGCCTGATTTCGACTCAGGTTGATCAAGGATTTAGACAAGGTTTAGACTAATTTAAGACATCTTCACGGATTTAGACAAAGTTTTGACTGATGCAGGGATTCAAACCTAGTTTCGGCTAATGCTAATCATTGTTAGGGTATTAGAATTGGATTTTGCTAACACATTTTTATGGATTTAGACCGAATATGGGATAATCTTCAAGGATTTAGACCTGGTTCCGGCTTAAATGGGGATTTAAACTTGCTCTCGGCTAATGCTGATCTTTCTCAATGAATTAGAATTAGATTATGCTAATGTTATACATTTTTATAGATTTAGACCGAATTTCAGATAATGCTGATCATCCTCAAGGATTTAGAGCTAGTTTCGGCAAAAATCAGATATCTTCAAGGATTTAAACTTGATTTCGGCTAATGCTGTTCATTCTCAGGGAATTAGACTTTGATTTTGTGTTACATTAAACACATTTTTATGGATTTAAATCGAATTATCCGATCATTATCAAGGATTCGGATCAAGTTTCGGTTAATGCAGAACATCTTCAGAAATTTAGAGAAGGTTTCAAATAATGCTGATTTTTTTAGGGATTTAGATAAAGCTTTGATTAACGTTGATCATTTTTATAGATTTAGGCCTGATTCGACTAGTGTTGATCAAGGATTTAGGCAAGGTTTAAGCTAATGTAAAACATCTTCACAGATTTAGGCAAGGTTTTGACTAATGCTGATGATGTGCAGGGATTCAGACCTAGTTTCGGCAGGGATTTTGCTAATGGATTCAAACCAAGTTTCGGATAATGCTAGTCATCTTCAAGGATTTAGATCTAGTCTCGACTGAAATCAGACATCTTCAGGTAGTTAGACTTGATTTCGGCTAATGGTGATCATCTTTCTGGGAATTCAATCAAGTTTCGGCTAATGTTGTCCATCTTCAGAAATGTAGTGAGGAGGTTCACTAATGCTGATCATTTTTAGGGATTTAGACAGAGCTTTGATTAGCGTTGATCATTTATAGATTTAAGCCTGATTTCGACTAATTTTGATTGATCATTTAGGCAAGGTTTAAGCTTATTGAAGATATCTTCACGGATTTAGACAAAATTTCGACTAATGCTGATGATCTTCAAGGATTCAGACCTGGTTTCGGATAATGCTGATCATTCTCAGAGAATTGGAATTGGATTCTGCTAATGTAACATATTTTTACGGATTTAAACCGAATTTCGGATAATGCTGATCATGTTCAAGGATTTAGACCTGGTATGGTCTAAAATCAGATATCTTCAAGAATTGAAACTTGATTTCGGCTAATGCTAATCATTCTCAGGGAATTAGAATTTGATTTTGTTAATAGACCGAATTTCGGATAATGCCGATCATCATCAAGGATTTGGATCAAGTTTCGACTAATGCTATACATCTTCAGAGATTTAGAGAAGGTTTCAAATAACGTTGATAATTTTTACCGATTTAGACAGAGCATTGATTAACGTTGATAATTTTTATAAATTTAGGCCTAATTCGACTAATGTTGATCAAGGATTTAGACAAGGTTTAAGCTAATGTAAGACATCTTCACGGATTTAGTCAAAGTTTTGACTAATGCTGATGATCTTCAGAGATTGCTGATCATTTTTAGGGAATTAGAATTGGATTTTGCTAATGGATTTAGACCAAATTTCGGATAATGCTGGTCATCTCCAAGGATTTAGGCCCAGTTTCGGCTACAATCAGACATCTTCAGAAAATTATACTTGATTTCGGTTAATGGTGAT
>MU183052.1:163715-175774 GCA_016904865.1 Pissodes strobi | reverse complement strand
CATTCTCAGGGAATTAGACTTTGATTTTGTTAATAGACCGAATTCCGAATAATGCTGATTATCATCAAGGTTTGGATCAAGTTTCGACTAATGTTGTACATCTTCAGAAATTTAGAGAAGGTTTCAAATAATGCTGATAATTTTTAGGGATTTGGACAAAAACGTTGATAATTTTTATAAATTTAGGCCTAATTCGATTAATGTTGATTAAGGATTTAGACAAGTTTTAGGCTAATGTAAGACATCTTTATGGATTTAATGAAAATTTTGACTATTACTAATGATCTTCAGAGATTACTGATCATTTTTAGGGAATTAGAATTGGATATTGCTAATGGATTTAGACCAAATTTCGGATAATGCTGGTCATCTTCAAGGATTTAGGCCTAGTTTCGGCTAAAATCAGACATCTTCAGAGAATTATACTTGATTTCGGTTAATGGTGATCATCCTTCTGGGAATTCAATCAAGTTTCGGCTAATGTTGCCCATCTTCAGAAATTTAAAGAAGAGGTCCACTAATGCTGATCATTTTCAGGGATTTAGACAGAGCTTTGATTGACGCTGATCATCTTTGTAGATTTAGGCCAGATTTCGACTAATAAGGATTTAGGCTAATATTAATATATTATCTTTATGGATTTAGACCAAGTTTTGGCATGTGCTGATTATTTTCAGTATTTGGATAAGTTTTCGGTTTATGCTGGTCATCTCCTCCAATACTGATAATATTTAGGAATTTAGACAAAGTTTCGGAAAATGCTAATCATTTTCAGAGATTTACCATCGGCTTATGCTGATCATTGTCAGAAGAGTAGACAAGGGGTTTGCTAACGTAAGGTATCTTCAGGATTTAGTGAGATCTGGTTTTGACTAATGTTAGACATCTTCAAGAATTTAGACTCAGTTTCGACTAATGCTGATTATCTTCAAGAATTGCTGATCAGGTTAATGTTGACCATATTAGATTTAGACAAGACTTCGATTAATAACAAACGGAACTCAGCATTGGCCGACATTAATATTTGGAGAGCAACGCTATACAGAGCTGCTGTTAATCATTGTATTATATTGGTTGTAGTACTGTGGCAATTGGGAAGCGGCCTTTAGTATACTAAGTCCACAGTTTATTAAAAGCCTGTAAAAATTTTGATAATTTAAGGCACTTCTTGAATACGAGAATAGTGCTGCACCCTTTGCATTGTTATATTTCTACGTCATAACTATTCATTTATTTAAACTCCCTTATAGAAAATTAAATCAATAGAACCAAGTCTACCTGGGGCGGATATCTTCGAAGTTAGCTACAAGTAATCAAAGACAAACAACCGATTCTTGGCGGTGTTTATCTAACGGGAGAATTCTGATAATTCAGCGCGCGAGAATTTGCATACGTTCAGGTGCGCTCTCAAACGGAATCGAGACTACGGAATTGCTGTTTTAGCCACCCGTTCAATTACAATTGTATCAAAACGTTTGTAGGGCGCCCGGCAGGGTAAATAAACCTATATCTATTGGAAGAGGGTGCGATGCAGATAATACCGATGTCTCGTAGGAAATGTGTTAAGAAATTGAAGGGATAAAATACAACGAGAAACAAAATTGTTCAGTGTATATACAAATGACGCAATATATATTCTTATATGTATATTACATTCTTTTAAATGACAGAATATATTGTAACAATCCGAAGTGTATTAATCCAGTCTATAATTAATCTGGAAACTATTCCTGGAACTGTGCATCTTGAGATTGATAATACAGATCACTTGCTTTATGACGACTTACGTAACGCCACGCCTTGGTTGGTGTGCAGGTTATGTAGCTCAGACTAGGGAATTGAAATTATCATTATTAGAAACTTGACAGATTTATTGTAGATTCGACTCTACTACTTTAGGTGGCTACTCACCAAGTTCACGCACATGTAGGCTGCCGAAACTCGGGTTTAAGGTAGGGAATTAGGTTGGAGGTTAGAACCCCAGAACCCTACGCACATGTGTGCTGTAAGAAACTGGTTGAACAGTTTTAATATAATCAAATTTGCTGACCGTTGCACTTTTAAAGTTTTTAATCACTTGCGTTCATTGCAATATTTAATCAATTTATTTTATATTTTTCAAGTTCAAGTTCAAACTTAGGACAGGTTGTGTAATTCATAACAATCGTCCTACAAAAAGCTTGTATTTGCTTACTAATAACATTTCCTTTTTATACTTGTTACAAATGACGTTAAACTAAGTTCAAACACTTTCAGCCCCTCGATTTCACAGATTTCGTGGACATAAAGGGTTGCAACTAGGGCGACGTGTTAAGAAGTTCTTCGATAAGGATTTTAATAAACAGTTATAGCACCGCGAAAGTTATCTCTTGAGCTACGCTATTCTTTGAACGGGAAATAATTAGATACAATCATATTTAATATGGCAGGCATAATGGCCTCCATAATAGAGTGCAAATTAACCAATTGTTTTACCGAAGTGCCTTCTTTATTATCTCTTCTCGTCTGGCGTAGATCGATCCCTAATCTGAGCTACAGAACCTGCACGCCATCCAAGGCGTGGCGTCACGGATTGCTGGTCCTGACAATATTATAAGACTGAGTGTTTTTGTAGATGCGATTTCGAGCGGGCTCTCTGGAAACTGGTAGACCATGATAAGATCTAATATTAATGGACGATAAAGTTGTTGTTCGGAGACTACTTTCCAAATGTTCTTCTTTGAAAATAATAAACATTGTAATCTGGATCAGTGTTTTCCAGAGAGCTGAAAAGTTTATGCCAACCTCTCCAATCATCAACATGGCTTTATGGTGTCACACAACTACTCTACCCTCCTGACCGAGTCGATTGTGTTGTTGGATACTCTAAGGTTTATGGACTAAAAAAATGTATAAATAACTAAATGACCAACGAAACTTGCGGCGGCCCCTATGGATATTCTAAGCGTAAAACTCGAGCCTCAAACTGACGGTTAAATCCATCTCTGGAGAGGGCATCTCTGGTTTGAGTCCCTCAAATCTGAAATTCTGCTCCAGTGCTCCTAAAGTAACATAGTCGAAGTTAAAATAAATCTGCCGATACTCTTAAGTTGGAATAACCTTAAAGATAGATATGTCAGTAGGTAATCCAGCACTTGGGAGTCCGCCCACTCCTTCCCTTTTGGCCCCGCCCCCAGTGATTGAGGTGCGCAGTGGCAAACATCGCCGACTTGGGCTAAGCTGTCTGTCTGTCTAAAAAGCAGCCTCTCAATACAGCCCCGGCGATGTTTCAATACAGCCCCTCATTTAAAGAACAACCCCTCAATACAACTTCTCATAAACAGCTGTTTTTCAAGACAGCTTTTTAGACAGACAGACAGCTTAGCCCGAGTCGGCGATATTTGCCACTGCGCACCTCAACCACTGGGGCGGAGCCAAAAGGGAAGGAGTGGGGGACTCCCAAGTGCTGGATTACCTACTTATGTCAAATAGTTAAGATGAACTAGATTCTGAGTGACAATCTGTCTAAGGCACAACGCAACTCTTAAAAAAAATGTATTTGAGAATACCTGAACGAAAAGACATGCGCATAATAATTATCGAGTCGAATGTAAATTCATTAAGCTTTTGTTATTAGACTTGTTATTGTTTTACCTGCTGTAAATTATTACTGGAGTAGATTGATTCTACCTAAAGCTGCATAATCCCCTCGGTATCCAGAAAATAGCCAAATCAACATCTAGCCGAAAATCAAGAAGACAAGATTAGGTCGTGACAATGTTAATGAATGGTAAAGTTATCATGCCTAGCTTTGTTGTCTTATCCAGATAAACCCGTTCTGGGACTGTTTTCCAAAAGTTCATCCCTAAGATCAATGAACATTATTTTAATCAGGATGGCTTCGTCTACGTTTTCCAGAGCCCTGAGTTTTTGAAATATATAAGCCACATTGAGCCATCCGCCGGGACCTTATGGTATAGGAACTGTAGCTTAGCCAACATCCAACAAATCCAACCTCACCACGGAGTTGACTATATTGTTGACTGATATTGATTTCAGATGATCAGGGAGCAGTTTTTTGTATCATCTTCCATGCATAGCCTCAATCCATTCATCTGGTGCCTCAACTAGTACAAACCTACTGAACCTCTAAGACATTGCCTATTTTACGCCAGGTTCTTGTGTGCCAACCAGCCATCGTAGGCCTGGTTGGAGGAAGCATTACATTTTTTCTATGCGTTTCCAATGAATTTAGTTCATAAAAAAGATCATAATGGTATTCTTGAAGCACGTACGTCAGAATAGCATAGGATTTCGTCTGATCAAGATGCTCGTATCTGTAAAGGCTTTCTTAAGCTATGGCAATGGATAATATTTCAAGTGGTTCTTTCCTTATCGAGCATGTGGCATTCGGGGCTAGAGAACTTTCTCTTCCAGTATTTCGGTTGGGTTCAAGTTTTCTGGGTTAGTCTAAGTTAGTATATCTGCCTTCCTCACACCTAGCTCAGCGTCATACACTTTCTTCTGGAATATAATATGGCAATAGTAATGACAAAATTAATCAATGATGTATCCTTTAGCGAATTTCCATTTACGGAGTAGCGCTGACTGACTACCATACTGGTTTTGGAGCTATTTGGAAACAAGGCACTATAGGCTCTCATCAGCAGGTTAGTTATCCAAAGTCATGTCTTCCAGGGAGTAAATAATAATCCAAGTAGTTCTTCTTTTATCCAGCTATGTGATATGGCAAAGAGAACCCTCTTTCTCATCGTCTCCTAGCAAGAGATTTAGCAGATGCATTTCATTCCAGAGCAGCGCTGCAGTTCCTAAAAATAGGATTCAAGTGTTCTGGGTGATTTTCCTCTATCTGCCCTTCTCATACATAGTCCAGTGGCATAGGTTTTAGCCTGTAATAAAATATGGCAATATTAATCACCAAACTATTCAAAAATGCAGCCTTCGACGATTTTCCACCTACTACCATATTGGTTTTGGAGCCATTTTGCCCAAGGTTCCAAACCCTAACTTAGGGGAGCCATTTGGAAAGCAAGCGCTATAAACTCTCATCACCAGGTTAGTTTTCCGAAGTCCTGCATGCCTTCCAGGGAGTAGATAATAATCCAAGTAGATCTGTCTATATCGAGCTATGTGATATAGTAAAGAGAACTTTCTTTCTCATCGTTTCCTAGCAAAGGGGCTAGTAGATTCATTTCCTTCCAGAGCAGCGTTGCAGTTCCTAAACTGGATTCAAGTTTTCTGAGTTATGTTCCTCTATCTGCCCTCCTCACATATAGCTCAGTGGCACAGGTTTTGCTTGCAATAAAATATGGTAATATTAGTGACCAAACTATTCAAAAATGCAACCTTCAGCGACATTCAACCTACATCATTTTGTACTGACTATCATATTGGTTATGGAGTCATTTTGCCCACGGTTCCAAACCCTAACTTAGGGATGCCATTTGGGAATCAGGCTATAAACCATCAGCAGTTTAGTTTTCCGAAGTCACTCATGTTCTCCAGGGAGTAGCTAATGATCCTAGTGGTTCTTCCCTTATCCAGCTATGTGATATAGAAAATAGTAATTCCGGAGTAGAGAACTTTCTTCCTCATCGTTTCCTAGCAAGGGAGTTAGTAGATTCATTTCCTTCCAGACCAACGTTGCCGTTTTTTAAATAGGACCCAAGTTTTCTGGGTGGTGGTCTCCTATTTGCCCTTCTTACACATAGATCAGTGGCAGGTTAGTGTTCCGAAGTCATTCATATCTTCCAGGGAGTAGATAATAATCCAAGTAGTTCTTCCCTTATTCAGCTATGTGTAATCCTAGCGTAGAAGATTATCTTTCTCATCGTTTCCTAGCGAGGGGGGTTAGATGATTCATTTCCTTCTAGACCAGCGTTCCAATTTTTTAATAAGATTCAAGTTTTCTGGGTTATGTTCGTCTATCTGCCCTCCTCACACATAGCTCAGTGGCATAGGTTTCTGCCTGTAATATAATATGGTAATTAATATTAGTGGCTTTCCATCTACTCCACCTTGGACTGACTACCATTTTGCCCAAAGTTCCAAACCCTAAAGTCATTTGGAAACCAAGAGCTATCAGCTCTCATCAGCAGATTAATTTTTCAAAGTCATTCATCTCTTCCAGAGCGACGACGTGAGTTGCTTGTCCTAGGCATAATTTCTGAGCAATCCTAAGATGTTGCGGCTCCTTCAAACTTGTACGATTATCTGCCATAACTTTTCTGATGTATGTTGCCTTATCAGGATGGCTTCGTCGACGTTTTCCAGAGCGCTGAATTCTTAAAATCTGTAAGCCACGTAGAGCCATCCGCCATGACTTTAGGATGTAGGCGATACCCAACAAATCTAACTTCACGACGGAGTTGACTATATTGTTGGGGGATTTTGTTTTCAGATTATCAGGCAGCAATTTTCTTGTGCCAATCAATATATTAATCTGGTGTCTCAACTTGTAGTGTATATACACATACAAATCTACTGAACCCTTATGGTATTGCCTATTTTATGCAAATTTCTTCTCTGCTCACACTCCAACCATCATGGGACTGGTTGAAAGAAGCATTACATTTTTTCTATGCGTTTCCAATGAATTTAGTTCATAAGGAAGATCATAATGATATTCTTGAAGCGTGGACATCAGAATAGCATAGCATTTCGTCTGATCTAGATGCTCCTATCTTCAAAGGCTTTCTTAAACTATGGTAATGGATAATAGTCCAAGTGGTTCTTCCCTTATCCAGTATGTGACATAGAATATAGTGATTCTCTTCCAGTATTTCGGTTGGATGATTCAAGTTTCTGCGTTAGGTTAGGTTAGTATATCTGTCTTCCTCACACCTAGCTCCGTGGCATACATTTCCATCTGGAATATAATATGGCAATATTAGCGAGCAAACTACAATGATATAGCCTTCAGCGAATTTCCATCTACTCCCTCTTGGACTGACTGACTACCACACTGGTTTTGGAGCTATTTGGAAACAAGGCACTATAGGCTCTCATCAGCATGGTAGTTTTACGAAGTCATTCATGTCTTCCAGGGAGTAGATAATGATCCAAGTAGTTCTTCTTATATCCAGCTATGTGATATAGAAGATAGTATTTCCGAGGTAGAGAACTGTATTTCTCATTGTTTCATAGTAAGGGAGGTAGTAGATTCATTTCCATCCATTGGTTTTGGAGCAATTTTGTCCAAGGTTCCAAACCCTATCTTAGGAGAGCCATTTAGGTGCTATAAACTCTCATCAGCAGGTCAGTTCCCCGAAGTCATTCATATCTTCCAGAGTGTAGATAATAATCCAAGTAGTTCTTATATCTAGCTATGTGATATAGAAGATAGTAATTCCGGAGCAGAGAACTTTCATTCTCATTGTTTCCCAGCAAGAGGGTTAGTAAATTCATTTCCATCCATTGGTTTTGGAGCCATTTTGCCCAAGGTTCTTAGCCCTAACTTATGAGAGCCATTTGGAAATTAGGCTCTATAAACTCTCATCAGCAGGTTAGTTCTCCGAAGTCATTTATATCTTCCAGGGAGTAGATAATAATTCAAGTAGTTCTTCTTATATTCAGTTATGTGATATAGAAGATAGTGATTCCGGGGTATCTTTCTCATTGTTTCATAGCAAGGGAGGTAGTAGATTCATTTTCCTCCATTGGTTTTGGATCCATTTTGCCCAAAGTTCCAAACCCTAACTTAGGAGAGCCATTTGGAAGTTAGGCGCTATAAACTCTCATCAGCAGCTTAGTTTTCCGACGTCATTCATGTCTTTCAGGGAGTAGATAATGATCCAAGTAGTTGTTCTTATATCCAGCTATGTGATATAGAAGATAGAAATTCCGGGGTAGAGAACTTTCTTTCTCATTGTTTCCTAGCAAGGGGGTTAGTAGATTAATTTCCATTCCTTGGTTTTGGAGCCATTTTGCCCAAGGTTCCCAGCCCTGACTTAGGAGAGCCATTTGGAAATTAGGCGCTATAAACTCTCATCAGCAGATTAGTTCTCCGAAGTCATTCATATCTTCCAGGGAGTAGATAATAATTCAAGTAGTCCTTCCCTTAGCGAGCTATGTGGGATAAAAATAATAATTCCGGGGTAGAGAACTTCCTTTCTCATCATTTCCTAGCGAGGGTGTTAGTGGCATTTCCTTCCAGGCCAGCGTTGTAGTTTCCAAATAGAATTCAAGTTTTCTGGTTGATGCTCATCTATCTGCCCTCCTCACACATAGCTCAGTGGCATAGGTTTCTTCCTGTAATATAATAGGGTAATTAATATTAGTGGCATCTGCTCCATCTTGGACTAACTACCATTTTGCCCACAAAGTCATTTGGAAACCAAAAGCTATCAGTTCCCTCCAGCAGGTTATTTTTCAAAGTCATTCATCTCTTCCAGAGAGACGTTAGTTGCTTGTCCTAGGCATCATTTCTGAGCAATCCAAAAATGCTGTAGCTCCCTGAAACTTGCGCGTTTTTTTACCATAACTGTTCTGAAGAGTGTTGCCTTATCGTTCTTCCTAAGGTTCGCTATGCTAAAATTCTCCGATAGACTAAGAGGCATTAAAATGCCGAAAAGCAAACACTATAAGGCGACCATCTTGTAAAAATGGCCGGTGTCACCGTGCCATGGCAAACGATAAAGTAAATCTGGAATACAAACATCGCATTAAGAAGGAAGGGCCTCCCTGGAGATTGCCTTTTCGGTTTCACGAAAGGGTTGATATCCTTAAAATATTATTTGTATGTCAGCCTTACGCAGATAATGTTTTGGTTATTTATTTTTCCATTTTCCATACAAAAGCACATTTTTTAGTTTGGTGAGTGCGTATCAAATTATTCAGGCAAACCATCTCATCAGCCATAAGGAGGCTTTAAGCAACGAGACCGCTGGTAAGATGTTTTTCTTCGTCTTAACCATCTCCTTTTGCAACATGGCTATTTTAGGCTCTCCTACACATGGTACTTTTTCATTCCCTTAAATGTGCCATATCTTTTTTTCATCGTCCAACTCTCAGCACTGAATAGTTTGTTACGAGATAGCTATGCATCCAGTTAATCACTGGATAAAGGTAGACCAAGTGGTTACACGCTGTTACTTATAGATCCATGCAAGGCCCCAAGATTAAAATATTTAAAAAAACTCAAAGCTGCAATATTAAAATGGATGGGGTGTTCATTCAGTATCTAAGTGGCAAGTGACCCCCTTAAATCACCGAAGTCTGACCCGAAACAATTGAAGACCGAACAACAGCAAAACAATAATCGACTCGCCTCGTAAATCTTGGCGCGCTACGATTGTATTTCGTCGAGACCGTTACGGTCCGGTTCAACTTCCAACTTCCGAAGGAGTTAAGCTCGAAAGTTTCCGTCACCGTGTGTAAACCAAACTGACCCCCCAAGAATTAAGTCCCGAGGGAGCGTAGAGGACCTAATAAATCAGTTGTTTAAAATCGAGGATTGTTTAACTTTGTAAAAGACTTTTCCGATCCCTCTTGGTAACTAATGGACATTGTTCGTTAATTTTGACTTGTGCGTTTAGCTATAAAATTTTGGGGTTGTCATTATCAGAATGTATGGATTTTTTTGGCATGTTTGGCATTTTGTAGAATTTTTAGAGCAATTTTGAAATATATTTAGCAGATTTGCCTAATCTTATGAGCGTGGAGCTTCCAATTAATATAGTTTAATTGAAAGGTAAATTATATGTTAGTCCCGAGCCCTTGAGACACGCCACTGGTCTAGAGAGAGAGAGAGAGAGAGAGAGAGAGGGAGAGAAATGCACAAATATTGCTTTGTGGCGTGCCTGAAGGGTCCGCCACCATCATATAATTTAACTGTATATTGTCAAAGAGGAACCGGACTCGAACTATTTGGTTCCCCTGAAACAACTTGAGGTTCCCTTGAAAGTATTTTTAGTGTATGATAGTTATTTAAGAGAGTTAATTCGTCTAGTTTATACCGGTATGCTTAATTTAGTTTCTCTTTAATTTAGGTTCACTTTACTCTTTCACTGGCGTAACTTTAGGGAGGTTTGAACCTGTTACCAGAAAGCGTTTGCCCTTGAGGTACTACTACCGGATGACCAGGTTTGGAGGGTTTGTACTTGTTACCAGAAAGCGTTTGCCCATGAGGTACTACTAACCAGATGACCAAGTTGTCGTTTACTTAGTTTCTTTTGTACTAGAATTTGTTGAAAGTTTACTGATTGTTTTTAAAAGATGTTTAGATAATAAGTATAATATTTTATCATTCAAGATCAAGTATCAAGTTCAAACTTTAGAATGAGTGCTCTTTTTTTCGTGAATACGATTTCTAGTTTACATATGCCCCCTCCGGCTTGCATTGGTCCCCAATGCAAAACATATTTTGCGGTTAAAATGTTCAAAAAGAAAAGAATCTCCCTAATGATTAAAGATTTGTTAGCGACTGCCAAAAAAACTCTGTTATCGTAGAGACGATCAAAAACAAATTTTTGATGAGTCTATCTCAAAGAGGGAATTTCCTTAAATATTAATGAGTGGTCCTCAATATTCGAATAGTCATATCGTTCTGTACATACTTTAATTTATATTTGAGCACTTTAAACTTTCTGGCCTATAGCTTAGTTCGGCCCTGGATTCCAGCCAATGGTTTTCCACCTTCTTCCTACTCAATTCAGAATCTTTGCCGTGGGTCCCCATTTGGCTGCTATTTGTATCAGGACTCCATCTGACTGCGTTGTAGGCTGACATTTTCTTCTTATCCTAATGTTATATTAATATATGTATGCGTATATAATATGTGTTCTCATACAAAAAAAAATTCTCTGCAAATATTTGTCATTTTGTTTTTTATCACTCGGTAATTTTGATTGAAAATTATAATTATCATTGAATCATACAGTATATACTAAATAATTTTATGGTTAGGTCACGACTGTGTTCAAAATTTGAAAGCATTATTTTATACTTTAGTAATATATCAGTATTTTCAGATTATTGTTATCCGAAAAATCGGCAATTATGCTTTAACAAATGAAAATAGTAATTGTTATTGAAACATCGAATTATTCTAAGTTTATCTTACAGCTATGTTTAAGAAATACGTTTAACATTAATTCGTCGATATACTTTAATCCTTTATCATGTGTGATCGTCATATTGTTGCATCAGCGTGTTGTAACTCCTCGAAATTTGAAGGTCTCCGGCGGCAGCATCGTTGATGGTGGATTTTGTTTCTATTGACCATAATAACAAAAAATAGTACGTATACTTGGCCTACTTTGAAAAAGACTGCTGACTGTTTGTGACTATATAACATTGATATATTGATCTCATTGGTAGCAAACATTGCCGGGATTCTTTAGAACAATATTAATAACATCGGATATTTAATACATGTATGGGTTATTTACACCCTTTGACTGTCGTCAATTATCTTGCCTTAAATGATGATTTGAATTGGATATTAGTATTTTTAATTATTATTATCCCTCCCAGAGTATGCGCATTTTCTAAGAAGGATAATGATTGATTTTCGCTATAAATTTTGTCACACAAGTTACAAGTTTTTCGCTTAGTATTTAGAACATGATAGATACACTTTTAATACTTATGTTTTACTAATCATTAATATTAGGTGCTTTTGCGAGATTGATGCTGATGACTGCCGGGTTGTATGGATTTAGGATTCTATGTACTGTACGACTGTAATTCTCCTTATTCAATCCATGATTATTTATTCTATCTTTATATATTTAATATTGTTTGTGACGTGCCCTAAGGGTTCGTATAATTTAACTGTATATTAATATAATATAAGTTCAATACGAATTTCGATAGAACTTACTGCAGTTTAATAGAAAGTTAAACTATTCTTTAGTTTCGAACCCTTGGGATACGCCACTGATCTAGAAAAGAATGCGACAATATTGCTCTGTGGCGTGCTCGAATGGTTCACCACCATCATATAATTTAACTGTATATTAATCTAATAGAGGGTTAATACGAATTTGGATCGAAATTTTTATAGTTTAACAGAAAGTTCAGTTTTATGTTAGTCGCGAGTCCTTGAGACACGCCAC
>MU183052.1:147826-163705 GCA_016904865.1 Pissodes strobi | reverse complement strand
AAGTTAAATTATTCTTTAGTCCCGAACCCTTGGGATACGCCACTGATTCAGAAAAGAATGCGACAATATTGCTCTGTGGCGTGCCCGAAGGGTTCGCCACGATCGTATAATTTAACTGTATATTAATCTAATACAGGTTTAATACGAATTTGGATCGAAATTATTATAGTTTAACAAAAAGTTAAGTTTTATTTTAGTCGCGAGCCTTTGAGACACGTCACTGGTATAAAGAGAGATACTAAAATATTGCACCTCGGCGCGGCGTGCTCCAAATGTTCGCACCCATGTATAATTTAACTGTATATTAATCTAGTATAAAGTCAATACGAATTTGGATTGAACTTACTGCCTTTTAATAGAAAGCTAAACTATTTTTTAGTCCCGAGCCCTCGGGACACGCCACTGATCTAGAGAGAAATGCGACAATATTGCTCTGTGGCGTGCGCGAAGAGTTCGCTACTATCGTGTAATTTAACTGTATATTAATCTAATATAAAGTCAATACGAATTTGGATCGAACTTACTGCCTTTTAATAGAAAGTTAAACTATCCGAGTTCAGAACCTTTGGGATATGCCACTGATCTAGACAAGAATGCGACAATATTGCTCTGTGGCGTGCCACCACCGTATAATTTAACTGTATATTAAATTAAAATATATTTAATTCGAATTTGAATCTAAAGAACTATAATTTAATAGAAAGTTAAAATATATGTAGAACAAAAGGACCTGGTTACACAAAAATTAGGAGAGGCTGGGATACAAGGTGCACAAGATGAGTCAAACAATGGACCCTTGGTAGTTATTAGAGGTATCGAAAAAGGCTACAAGGATAAAGAAATAAAGGATATGATAGTAAATGAAAACGTAAAAATACGAGAGATTTGTAATAGGAAAGTTCTTGATCCCTCACATGTAAGGGTTATGTTCAGGAAAACGTGCAGAAATGAGGCAAAGGAAAACATCATATTGCAACCAGACATTGAGATATTCAAGAAGATCGTTAAGAAGGGTAAAGTTATCATGGATCTGACTAACCGTTGGGCAGAAGAGTACTTGGAGGCGACTTTATGCTACAAGTGTTGTAAATACGGACATACAACAAAGTACTGTCAAGACCCGTGTATTTGTTGCAAGTGTGGTGGAGGACACGATGGTAAGCAATGCCAAGGAGAAATTGAACTAGACTGCATTAACTGCAAAAGGATGGGCTTTGTACAACTTAGGCACACTGCTAGGGACCCAAAATGTCCGGTATATCAGCGAAAGTGTAGGCTAGCCAGGACCATTATAAATTACAATGGCTAATAAGGGATTTAAGATAATACAGGTGAATCTTGGACGAGGAAGGGAAGCCACGGAGCTACTATTCAGTAAAGTAAAGAGGGAGAACTTGGACATAGCAATAATCACAGAGCCATATGGCAGGATAAGGGGACTGGATGGATATATTACATATGGTGGAGAGCATTCCAAGGCTATAATCGTAATTAGGGAGGGGAGTCAAGGGGAACTGCAAAGGGGATTGAGTAGCGAAAACTATGTCACAGTCAAATTGATGGATACTAGCTGGAAACAGATTTATGTAGTTGCACTGTATGATGAACCTGGAGGGAACGTGAACATTCGCTTTGAGGAGATCTGTGGAAACATAGAAAGCAAGACGACATTCATAATGGCTGGGGACTTCTTTGCGAAGAACTCGGTCTGGGGAGGAGAAATAACTGATCTGAGAGGAGTGCGATTACTAGAGTGGGTAATTAATGAGGGAGTGATTGTAAACAATGTAGCTGGGAAACCTACTTATAGCTCGACACGAGGACAGAGCTTTATCGACCTCTCTCTGAGTAGGAACGTAAACATAACAAATTGGCAAATCTTAGAAGAATAAACCCTTAGTGACCACGTATACATCACATTTGAGGTAATAGCTGCGATAAAGAAGAAAAAACAGGTAAGTTGGATAGAGCATTACTCGGAAGCAGCCACTGACTCAATTGCTCGTGAGTTGAGATCTATTGACCCAATATATATTATAGGTGCAAGGGATGACCAATTCGAACCCAGAATACAGGAAAGAATAACTAGGATCCAATGTATCGGGGAAAACAGAGTTCGAAAAATTAAAATAAAAATAGTGGAAGGTGTGGACTGGTGGGATGAGGCATTAGAACTGCAGAAGGGGCACATGCAAAGACTTAAAAGAAAGTGTCAAATCCATAAATATAGAATCCAGGAAGACAAGGACAGATATCTGTTAGAGAGGAAGAAGTACAAGGATCTCATCAGAACAAAAAATGTAGCACACACAAATCACCAGCTAAATACAATGACAGAAGAAAGCCCTTGGGACAGATTGTAGAGACGGATGAACAAAAACTCAAAGAGAGGGCGTACTACACAGTCAATTCTACATGATGGAAAATAACTCAATGGGAAGGAAAAGGACGACTACTTAATCGACATGTACCATCCAAGTACCACAGAGCAGGAGGACGCGCAACTACAGGAAGTCGATAAGTTGATAAATGGATTGAAAGCAGAGCAAATACATATCACTGACTGGGAAATAGATGGCATTATAAGAGGACTTGACGGGAAAAAAGCTAGGGGGAAGGATGGCATGACAGTCAGATATCTCCAGCTGGTGTGAGCAGAGTAAAATAACTAAGCGGGGGTTAAGCGGGGGATTTTACCACAAAGGTGGAAAAATGCTGATTGTGTGGATCCCGAAGGGCGATGGTGGGCTCAGGCCAATCAGCCTACATCCATTGATGGGGAAGGTCCTTGATAAGTTAGTTAACAAGAGGCTTCAAGCGGAGATGGAAAAGAGACGTATGATATCCAAAGGCAATTTAGGTTTAGGAAAGGGAGAGGCACAGTCGACGCGGTTGAAAAGCTTACCCAGGATCTACATGCTGGAAAGATGGCAAAAAGAATGCAGTTAGTAGTCGCTTTAGACGTAAAAATCGCCTTTAATTCAGCCTGGGGGCCACTTATTATACAACGCATGAGAAGCAATGGCCTCGATTCTGGAACAATAAAGATGTGTTGGAGCTTCCTACGAACTAGATCGGTAGTAAGTGGGGAAGTAACAAAAACAATACACAAGGGCTGCCCGCAGGTATCTAGTCTGGGACCAACCTTGTGGCTAATTTTAATGGAAGAGTGGTTTGAATGCATGGATAAGTTGGAAGCGGAATGGGATCTGGATCGGGAACTGAATGAATGCGAAAGGTTGGTCTACCAAGCATACGCCGACGACCAGGTTATAATAATCAGAGGACAATCTGGGAAAGATTTAGAAAGAAAATGGATAACCTTATGGGAAAAACTGACTGACTGGGTAGGCCGAACGAAACTAACATACAACAAGGCAAAGACAGAGGTACTGTACATATTAGCTTATGAGCAACAGAAGACTCAACTAAGCGAGAAAATCAAATTCTTAGGAATCGTACTGGACACACAGGGCTTGTATCTGGTACATGTAAAGTACGTAAGGGCCAAGCTGACGAAAACTATCATGACAATTAGGGGCATCATGACAAGAAAAGGGATTAACATCGGGGAGGTGGCTAGGGTGATATGGGACAGAGTTTTGAAGCTTGCCATCTTATATGGAGCGGAAATATGGGGAGAGAAAGCCGGTGACGCAAGAGTCAAGAGACAGTTGGAAGCGATGCAGAGGTTGATGCTGGTTGGAATGAGCCGGGCTTATGCAACCTTGTCAACGACTGCATTGCAAGTGCTCAACGGAACACCACCTATATGGTTGGAGGCTAAGCACATACACGAAATGAGAAGACATTGGACTGCGGTGACAAGAGGGAAGGTAGACGAATCTAGCAGAACCCTGATCTGGAGGCGCGTAAATTTAATGGGAGATTACCAGTATGGCAGTAACAATAAGGACCTTGTAGTTTGGACTGATGCCGCAGTTAAGGAAGAGATAAATGGCCTTGGAGTTGTAATCAAATATGGAGAACAAGGGCACACCAGGGCCTGCCGTAAGCATATTGGTAAGAGTATTGTTCGATCGGAACTGCATGGGATATTGTTTGACCTTACAGTGGCAGTACAACATACAACAGAAACAAGAACAAACCAGGGGACGACTATCATAATAGTTAACGACAGTAAGCAGGCCTAAGAGGAGGTATGTAACTATGACCCCAATAAAAGAACTGCCGCTGAAATAGAGGATACTGTCAACAAATTAGCAGAACAACACATAACCGTGAGATTCAAATGGGAATCCTTCAGGGGTAATTGTAAAGAGGCCAAAAAGGCACACAGTCTTGCAAGGGAACGATTGTTAACTGATATAGAACAAGAGAACCTGGGGGACGATTATGTGCTTAATAAAGAAGAATATAATAGGCTGAGAAAAAGAATTGACATGACCAAGTGGCAACAGATCTGGGATATTGAGGAGAAAGGGCGAACATTGTATCACATTTGTAAGAGAGTCGGCTGAGATAGGCTATAACTAGGCTGGAAAGCACTGCAGCTCGCCACAGGCCATGGCAATTTTAGGTCCTACCTAAAAAAGTTTTAATAGAGGAGGGGTGACTGACGATGGGTGTGATTGTGGTATGGGTCCGGAAGATGTTGAACATATACTGAATGAATGCGTGAATGAAAGGAGGATGCCTGCTAGGATGTATGTGACACAACAAAAAGGTAATTTATTCTTTGCTTTACGCAAGGAAACAGGGTCAGCCGATGCAGATGAAATAATGATATTCAACGCATTAGCAGAAATGGTCGTTGCAGATGACCGGGATAGGAGCGTGGTCGATGTCGATCCTATTGTAACAGCCTGCAGACAAGGAGAATAGATTCATTACACAGGGAAAAAGAAAACTGCCAGGTGAGCAGGAACTTCCTAAGGATAAGTGTAATTAAGTAGGGCTAAAGAGGCAGAATCTATATATTTAATGGGCCAGACAGTTTTAAGTTAGGTTTAAGGATATAGGCACATAGATTATACCATGCTTTTGATCATTTTTAGATTAATTTAAGCAGTATAAGTAATTTGAGCAATAACGAAATGGTTTGAAAATGTTTTTAATGAATTGTCATACTTAATAAAGAAAAAAATAGGGTCTTCTTTCCTCGCTAATTGCGATTGTCAGGTTTCAAGGTTTGTCTGACTGTTATGGAGGATTGCCCATATAGATACAAATGGAAGCGGATTTTTAGTCAAATACCGGAGAGTATCGGACAGGTAAACACCGCATAATTTGTCATTAGGTTGTTAAACACCGGATATATCAGATAGGCTATTCAATCGATAACTATTTGCATGCCTACAAGGTTTCTTATGTGACACTTATGAAAGATCTTCAACCTTAAGTCTTCGCTCTATAGAAGTGGAGACGTCTTAGAAAACGTTTACTTTAAAACATTCTGCTGATGTGTTTATCAGTAAGACTATCGAGACAGTTTCCGGAGACAAATCGTTTTTTCTAAAAGTCACATATTCGCGATTTTTCCGTCTGGCGCGACCGTGACGTGTCGCAATTTGCGAGGCAATAAAGACATTACCGAACGCAGCCGCATGCCATACACATCGTGCCTCGCTTATGACTTACCTAACGGATGAGGACGATGAGTTGCATATCTGAATAGTCATATTTGAATATTATTGCCAGTTTGAAAAGATTCGACGTTAAACATAGAAAATGATTGCGTCTGGTACAAAAAGTTCGATCAGCATAGTTGGAAAATCCGAAATCTATCCGATATCTCTTCGAAACTGGTCTTCCCGTTTTTATATCAGGCTTATTAATAAAATAAATAATCCGAATCAGTTTTATTAATAGCCCACTCCGGCCTTTTATTCAGAACGACATAAAAATGGTATTAATCGCGCCACACGAACAAATGACTAACGACGGCCATCTCCGATCCGTATGCACCGCAGCGGGCGCAAAACAATGGAACGTGGGCGATTGAACGATTGTATCTTGTTTTTGATATCAATGGATATTGATGTAAAGTAGATTCTACAAGTATTGGATTACCGAAAGAACCAGAGAAATCAGGAGATCAAGCTACTCAGGACGAGGTGTAGGTGTGAGTAGTACTGGACATCTAATTGAAAATGTTCAATCCATTCTTCCTAACTCTTCAGTTTTGAAGCGGCCAAATGGGTGTTTTGGTTTCATTTCTGCAAGTGGTCTTCCCTTCTGGTCCCCCGCTTGTTAGTCCAGGGAATCCTTTTTGATTCAGACATTCACATAATTTTTCAAGAAGCTTCAAAGATTCCATAAATTTTCTAGTTACTTTCTTGACAGATAAAAGAAATAGATAAAACGCCATCTTTTGGTAGTCCTCGTCATGATTTCATTGCATTTTGTCTTTGGAAATTATTGACTATTCTTTTGGAATATACTATACATTATCCTCCTTGTTATGCGTGGACCACCCGCGATCTCGCGGCCCACTGAGATGCACCGTCGGCCATCAATTAGGAGCCGATGCTCGTTTGTCACTTGTCACGCGTCACTTGTCGATCGTCGATTGTTTGATAACAGTAAGAAGCTTCGACGGTGAATCGGACGCGAGACAGAGATGGATAGATGTTGGCCGGAATGCCGTCGGGTGTCGTAGCCGTAGCACGTGCCTTGAGAATAAAGCAGGGATCGAAGTGATTCATTATATATAAAACCTTTATCAATTAATTGCCAAAAAATAAATTGGTGAAGAGAATAAGGGAATATGTTTTTCAGCCCATTTTCTTTCTGATTGTTTGATTGAGGTTTAAGTTTAAAGCTGCTCATTGGTATAAGAGATCACAAAATATAAACCGATAGATGCTGGGCGAAATGTTATTGGGTGTTGTCCATGTGATCATAATGATTCATTGGCTTGAATCAAAATATGAATATTTTTGACTTCGTAATCATAAGCGTTAGAAACTTCGGTGAGGGCTGGATTTGCAACTGTGTATATCTAAAGATTTTTTTTAATTATAGCTCCCGTTTGAATAGCAATTTTGACATGTATAAAACATTTACAAAGTAATATTACAAAGTATACAATATCTGTAAAGTGATTGCAAATAACATCAAAAGAGATATACTTTATTGAAACTGTAAAGTTGTAAAAGACAAGACTAGCTATTGAAATATACAATATTTATACAATATCTGTAAAGTGATGGAAAATAGGCCTAATTAACATCAAAAGAGATATCCTTTATGAAAACTGTACAATTGTAAAAGACAAGACTATCTATTGAAATATACAATATTTATACAATATCTGTAAAGTGATTGAAAATAGGCCTAATTAACATCAAAAGAGATACCCTTTATGGAAACTGTAAAGTTGTAAAAGCCAATACAAGCTATTGAAGTATAGGTACAACATTTATACAATATCTGTAAGGTGATTGAAAATAGGCCTAATTAACATAAAAAGAGATATACTTTAAGGAAATTGTAAATTTGTAAAAGACAAGACTAGCTATTAAAGTATACAATATTTCTACAATATTTGTAAAGTGATTGAAAATATGCCTAATTAACATCGAAACAAATATCCCTTATGGAAACTGTAAAGTTGTAAAGGCTAGACTAGCTATTAAAGTATACAATATTTATACAATATCTGTAAAGTAATTGAAAATAGGCCTACTTAACATCGAAAGAGATATTCTTTATGAAAACTGTAAAGTTGTAAAAGACAAAACTAGCTATTAAAGTATATAACATTTATACAATATTTGTACAATATCTGTAAAGTGAAAGAAAATAGGTTTAATTAACGTCGTAAGTGATGTCTTTTATGGAAACTGTAAAGTTGTAGAAGACAAAACTAGCTATTAAAGTATATACCTAACATTTATACAATATTTGTACAATATCTGTAAAGTGAAAGAAAATAGGTCTAATTAACGTCGTAAGTCATGTCTTTTATGGAAACTGTAAAGTTGTAGAAGACAAGACTAGCTATTAAAGTATAAAATATTTACACAATAATTCTACAATATATGTAAAGTGACTGCAAATAAGTTTAATTAACATCGAAATAAATATCCTTAATGGAAACTGTAAAGTTGTAAAAGACAAGACTCTCTATTAAAGTATACAATATTTATACCATATTTATTCAATATCAGTAAAATGATTGAAAATAGGAATAATTAACATCGAAAGAGATACTCTTTATAGAAACTGTAAAGTTGTAAAATATAGTCTTGTATTTTACATTAAAATTACTAATAAAATATAAAATATTTATACAATATGTCTACAATATCTGTAAAGTGATTGAAATAGGCCTAATTAACATCGAAAGACATATCATTTATGGATGCTGTAAATTTGTAAAAGACATGAGTAGCTATTAGAGTATACAACATTTATACAATATATGTAAAATGATCGAAACTAGGCCTAATTAACATCAAAAGAGATAATTTATGGAAATGTAAAGTTGTAAAAGACAAGACAAGCTATTGAAGTATACAATATTTATACAATATCTGTAAAGTCATTGAAAATAGGCCTAATTAACTTCAAAAGTGATATCCTTTATGGAAACTGTAAAAATGTAAAAGACAAGACTGGCTATTAAAGTATACAATATTTATACAATATCTGTAAAGAGATTGAAATAGGCCTAATTAATATCGAAAGAAATATCCTTTATGAAAACTGTAAAGTTGTAAAAGACAAGACTAGTTATTTAAGCATACAATATTTATACAATGTCTGTAAAGTGATTGAGAATAGGGCTAATTAGCATCAAAAGAGATATCCTTTATGGAAATGTAAAGCTGTAAAAGACAAGACTAGCTATTGAAGTATAAAATATTTATTCAGTATCTGTAAAGTGATTGAAAATAAGCCTAATTACCATCAAAAGAGATATCTTTTATGAAAATTCTAAAGTTATAAAAGACAAGACTAGCTATTAAAGTATACAATATTTATCCAATATTACTACAATATCTGTAAAGTGACTGAAATAGGCCTAATTAACAGCGAAAGAAATACCCTTTATGGAAACTGTAAAGATGCAAAAGTTAAGACTAGCTATTAAAGTATACAATATTTATACAATACTTATACAATATTTGTAAAGTGATTGAAAATAGGCCTAATTAACATGAAACAAATATCTTTATGGAAACTGTAAAGTTGTAAAGACAAGACTAGCTATTAAAGTATACAGTATTTATACAATATCTGTAACGTGATTGAAAATAGGCCTACTTGACATCGAAAGAGATATTCTTTATGAAAACTGTAAAGCCATTAGAGTATACAATATTTATACAATATTTGTAAAGTGATTGAAAATAGTATATAGTAATATCCTTTATGGAAATGTAATGTTGTAAAAGACAAGACTAGCTTTTGAAGTATACAATATTTATTCAATATCTGTAAAGTGATTAAAAATAAGCGTAATTATCATCAAAAAAGATATCTTTTATGGAAACTGTAAAGTTGTAAAAGACAAAACTAGCTATTAAAGTATACAATATTTATCCAATATTACTACAATATCTGTAAAGTGACTGAAATAGACCTAATTAACTGCGAAAGAAATATCCTTTACGGAAACCGTAAAGTTGTAAAAGACAAGACTAGCTGTTAAAGTACACAATATTTATACAATACTTATACAATATTTGTAAAGTGATTGAAAATAGATCTAATTAACATCAAAAGAGATATCCTTTATGGAAACTGTACAGTTCTAAAAGACAAGACTAGTTATTAAAGCATACAATATTTATACAATATTTCTTAAATATTTATAAAGTGATTGAAAATAGGCCTAATTAACATCGAGACAAATATCCTTTATAGAAACTGTAAAGTTGTAAAGACAAGACTAGCTATTAAAGTATACAATATTTATACAATATCTGTATAGTGATTGAACTTAGGCCTACTTGACATCGAAAGAGATATTCTTTATGAAAACTGTAAAGTTGTAGGAGACAAGACTAGCTATTAGAGTATACAATATTTATACAATATCTGTAAAGTGATTGAAAATAGTTCTAATTAACGTCGAAAGAGATATCTTTTGTGGAAACCGTTAAGTTGTAGAAGACAGGACTAGCTATTAAAGTATAAAATATTTATACAATATTTCTACAATATCTGTAAGCCAATAGGCTTAAATCAACATCGAGAGAAATATCCTTAATGGAAACTGTAATGTTGTAAAAGACAAGACTAGCTATAAGTATACAATATTTATACAATATTTATTCAATATCAGTAAAGTGATTGAAAGGTCTAATCAAAATCGAAAAATGTATCCTTTATGGAAACTGTTAAATTGTAGAAGACAAAACTAGCTATTAAGGTAAACAATATATACAATATTTGTATGATATCTGTAAAGTGTTTGCAAATAGGCCTAATTAACATCGAAAGAGATATCCTTTATGGAACCTGTAAAGTTGTAGAAGACAGGACTAGCTATAAAAACATACAATATTTATACAATATCTGCAAAGTAGTATAAATGCAGATTAAATCAATTAACTTCGGTGTAGATATTTGGATGATTAGCGCAAACTCCAGGAAGTGAGACCGGCTATAAAAATCTGCGCACTTAAAATGGTTTTAAAAGATGCTCAACTATCTTCGGTAAAAATACATTTAATGGAAATCTTAATTTTCCAGAAGAAAATTACAACTGTACATATTTTGTAATATCCTAGACAATATCTGTAAAGTGGCTTGAAATAGATCCAATTAACATTTGTTAAGGAATATATTATACAAATTGTGAAGATCTAGAAGAAAACGATGCCTATAATGCCATTCACATCAGATGGAAAGTATTTAAAAGATATTTTAAGATTCCAGAAAAAAATGCAACGTTGCATTACAAACTATACAATATCTGTAAAATGGCTATAAGGGGTCCGATGAACATTGTCAGAGAAATATTCAATGGATACAAAATTTACAATATCTGTAAATGGTTTAACAGAGGACGAATGAACCGTGGTCGAAAAATATCTTATGGAAATTACATAGTTTCAGAAGGAAAGCCTTACTATAAAGACATACGCCATTTATACAATATCTGCAAAGTGGTTTAAATACGAATTAATTAACTTCGCTATAGACGTTTTGGAAAAAAGGGCAAACTACAGGAAATGGGACCAGCTATAAAAAATCTGCAGTGGTATTGCAAATACGTATAGTTGCAGTTTTCTTCTAGAAAATTACAATTTCCATTAAATATTTTTCTACCGATGATAATTGAGCCTCTTGCAGATATTATACACTAAATTTGCAGATATTATATACTAAATTTGGTATATAATATCTGCAAATTTAGTATATAATATCTGCAAATTTAGTGTATAATATCTGCAAGAGGCTCAATTATCATCGGTAGAAAAATATTTAATGGAAATTGTAATTTTCTAGAAGAAAACTGCAACTATACGTATTATGCAAAATACTATACAATATCTTTAAAGTGGTTTGAAATAGATATAATTAGAGTAATATGTAACGTAAATTGTAAAGATCTAGAATGCCTATAAAAATATACAATGTCTATGCAATATCGACAAAGGAACTCAGTTAATATCGTTAGAGATGCTTTGGATAAAAGTGCAAGCTTCTAGATATTTTCAAAATAATATTACAAACCTTACAATATCTCTAAAGTAGTTTGAAGATACCCATTTAACATCGGATGGGAAGTATTTATGATCCCAGAAAAAAAAACAGTGTTGCATTGTAAACTGGCCCAGAGAAGTATTTAGTGGAAATATTAAGGTTCCTAAAAAATACACCATTATAAAAATTTTGTAAAATGCTATTACAAGCTATACAATATCTTAAAAGAGAACCAATTAACATTTGTAGAGAAATATCTTATTCAAATTGTACAATTTCAGAAGAAAATACTTACTATGAAAATATACAATATCTATACAATACCTGCAAAGTGGTTTAAAAGAGACTCAATTAACATTGGTATAGGAGAAGATAATGAACATTTTAAGTTTTTAAGAGACATTGTGAGAAAACACCTACTGAAAGTCTAAATGAATCTAAACTTTAATCTCTGATTTGGCTTGTCGAAACATCTCATGCTTTAAATTCTCAATATATCTTGATTTGAAGAATGTCTGAATTTATACTTTAAACTATGAATTCAGAGATTAATTCCGGCTTTCAAACTACAGTAAAACTCACTTATAACGTACACGCTTATTACGAACCAACGGTTATAACGTACCATGTAAAAAGGCCCGGCAGTTCTTATGAAGCATTCAATAGAAACATAGTTTTTATAACGTACTTTGTTATTACGTACTTCTGATAAAAAGTACCGAATTTTCGAGTCCCAACATCCGAAAATAGCATATATAACGTACTTTTTGTGAATTACAATTTTTTTTTTTATCTCGACTTTAGAGAACGCGGCGCGCCGGTAAAAGAGATTAGACTATAAAAACTATTTATTTTATCTGCATAAATTCGCAGAAATCAGTCGGCCACGGGTTGGTTACATAGATTCAAAAAGCGGCACAATATAACTTCCAGTAAAATTCATGGAGAAGCTGCGAGTGTGAATATGGAAACTGCGATGGATTGGGTCAAATCAACATTAGTTCCACTTCTTAAGAACTATGATGAAAATAACGTTTTTAATGGTGATGAACTTGGTCTATTCTATAGACTTGCTCCAGATCGCACCATGAACTTCATAGGTGAAAAATGTGTTGGGGGAAAGCTTTCTAAGGAAAGAATAACGGTTCTTGTGTGCGCAAACATGATTGGAACTGAAAAACGTAAACTTTTAGTTATTGGCAAGTTCAACAAACCAAGGTGTTTTAAAAACGTTAACAATTTGCCAGTTAATTATGCAGCAAACAAGCGTGCGTGGATGACCGCTGATATTTTCGAACGTGAATTAAGATTATGGGACAAACAACTGATAAGAAAAAACAGGCACATATTATTGCTTGTTGACAATTGTCCTGCTCATCCACATCTTTTGAACCTAAAAAATATTAAACTTGAATTTTTCCCACCAAATTTTACATCAGTTCTGCAACCAATGGATCAAGGCGTTATTCATAGTTTGAAAGTTCATTATCGACGACATCTTATGATCAGTAATCTTAAGTGTATTGAAAATAGCACACCAGTAACAATAAATCTGCTGGATGCTATTGAAATGGTTTCAAAAGCATGGCAACAAGTTACTCAGACAACCATTAAGAATTGTTTTAAACACGCTTGGCCTTCTCTTTATGAGTTCGATGAGGAAGATAACTTACCCCTCAACCAGTGGTTTATCATACAATCTGAGATAGATGAGGACACCTTGCCATTAAGTGTTTGGTCAACCAAAAACAATTTTAACTTGGAAAAATTAAATCCCACTATGGTAGACGCTTTCGTTGATGTAGATCATGATCTTGCGACAACAAATATGCCTACAGAAGAGGAAATAATTACGCAGATTGGTCAAACTGTACAGCTAGGAAGTGATGAAGATGAAGAAGATAAGGAAGAACCACCAGAAGAAACATCTCCAACTGTTGATGATGCCATAACAGGGATAAAAAATGTAAAACGATTTTTAGAGAGCAGGAGCAGTACAGAAGATCGTGTTTTAAGCGCATCTCTGGAAATAGAGACGTACTTACAGCAAATTATTCTTGTAAATCGCCAAAAACAAACTCGAATAACGGACTTTTTTACAAAGTAGTTTCTTAGTTTTTTTTTTGTTTTTCTATATCTATACTACTAACACACAAAATAATATATTTTAATGTGTCTTCGTTTAGCTTTTGTTATATGTAGTACCTATGTATTATTATCAAGGATTAATAAAAGCGTATTTGTGTTTCTAATTCTTTTGTAACGAACTTTTGATATAACGTACCTATTTTCAAGTTCCCGGCTGGTACGTTATAACCAAGTTTTACTGTATATTGAAATATTGTTTAGCGACGTAAAACGTTACCTAAATCAACATTTACTTTTCAACAATAGTTTTCGCTAAAAAAAATGATTATCCTCTTCGTGGCACAATCAATAAATCATGGTACGCTCGTAAATGATAATTTTGAACGCCTCCGAGATTTCATTGATTCATCGTTCCTCTGGGTGACAATGACACTGCCCACACGTCCAGGTAATTTCAACATACAATAAAAGGGCTTGTTTACGCCTTTTGTGGTGGCAGTATTAGTTTTCTTGTCGCATTCATCGTTATACAATTTTATTCAAGCGTATAAATGAATACGTTACAATTACTAACTAGACGATGTCGTGCGCGTAGACACTATTGAATATTTTATTTAATAATTTTAACCGGAAGCTCAAAATCACTCACAATAACCGTGACTTGAAACCAAAAGGCTCGTTATAATATTTTTGAATCTCAATCTTTCCACACTGACTGTGCGGAAAGAATATTTCCCGCACTGAGTGTAGTTATTAAAAATGTAAACGTAAATTCTACAAAAATGCATTCCAATGTTGACCGATTTAAATAACATGGAAGGACCCGAATCGAAACCAACTCGGGCAATTTCTTTTCCAATTTCTTCCCCCTTGAGTGGCCGTTTTAGACGTTTAAGGGTGGAATATTTATTGTCCTGTAAAGTGGAGACGTCTGTTTTGCGGACGCGGCTGTCAATTGTCCAAAACCCTTTTTAAGAGTTCCAGTTACTTTTTTGTTCGGGGGGGCTGATTTCTTGCGCTTCCGATCGGGCGCCGCAAAGATTTATCTTTGTTAGGGTACGGAGAATTTTCCGCAAAGTTTTCATTGGGAAAACAGTATTTTTTGGTAGACTTTGAGATTTTTTTAACGCAATTTGATCTTCTTCATTATCGTATATTTATGTAATTAACCAGCTTAAGGTATAAGATTTAAATTTAACGTTTAACTCTAGCGTTACGTGGAATAAATTACTGATTTGGTGACGAATAAGATTATATTTACTAATAATTCCCTGTTATAAAATAGATGAAAATAACCATTAAAGAATTACTTAAAAAATCACTAAAAATAGCCCTGTAAGTTGGGCGCCAAATTTGGCGCCCAACGTCTATTAAAAGATACCTTTTCTTTACAAAATTGATGATTCAGATATCCGTTCTCTATACCTTATTAGTTTAACATTAATAAGAAATTCGTGTTGCAAATTTATGTATTATCCACTCTAGAAAGACAGTCACAAAGTGCTGTAGGACAACATAAGAAACAGGATGATCAATGTAGCCACCTGTAAGTTGGGCGCCAAATTTGGCGCCTAACGTGGGGCTATTTTTTTTAAGAGACCTTTTCCTTACAAAAATGATGATTCTGATATCCGTCCTCTATGCCATATTAGTTTAACATTAATAAGAAAACCGTAATGCAAATTTATATACTATCCACTCTAGAATAAAGACAGTCACAAAGTGCTGGAGGACAACATAAGAAACGGGATGATCAAGGTAGCCATTTTATTTACAAAATTGATGATTTTGATATATGTTCTGTATTCCGTATTAGTTTAATATTAATAAGAAAATCGTGTTGCAAATTTACATATTATCTAACGTGGGGCTATTTTTTTAAAGAGTCCTTTTTACAAAATTGATGATTCTGATATCCGTTCTGTATGCCTTATTAGTTTAACACTAACAAGAAAATCGTTTGCAAATTTATATCTTATCCACTCTAGAATAAAGACAGTCACAAAGTGCTGGAGAACAACATAAGAAACAGGATGATCAAGATGGCCACCTGTAAGTTGGGCGCCAAATTTGGCCCCTAACGTGGGGCTATTTTTTAAAGAGACCTTTTCTTTACAAAATTGATGATTCTGATATTCGTTCTGTATGCTCTACTAGTTTAACATT
>MU183052.1:133867-147816 GCA_016904865.1 Pissodes strobi | reverse complement strand
TGGAGGACAACATAAGAAACAGAATGATCAAGGTAGCCACCTGTAAGTAACGTGGGCTATTTTTTTTGAATAGTCCTTTTTTACAAAATTGATTATTCTGATATCCGTTCTGTATGCCTTATTAGTTTACCATTAATAGGAAAATCGTGTTGCAAATTTATATATTATTATCCACTCTAGAATAAAGACAGTCAGAAAGTGCTGGAGGGCAACACGAGAAACAGGATTATCAAGGTAGCCACCTGTAATTTGGGCGCCAATTTTGGCGCCCAACGTGGGGCTATTTTTTTAAAGAGTCTTTTTTACAAACTTGATGATTCTGATATCCGTTCTGTATGCCTTAGTTTAACATTAACAAGAAAATCGTGTTGCAAATTTATATCTTTTCCACTCTAGGATAAAGACAGTCACAAAGTGCTCGAGGACAACATAAGAAACAGGATGATCAAGATGGCCACCTGTAAGTTGGGCGCCAAATTTAACGCCTAACGTGGGGCTATTTTTTAAAGAGACCCTTTCATTACAACATTGATGATTCTGATATTCGTTCTGTATGCTCTACTAGTTTAACATTAATAAGAAAATCGTGTTACAAATTTATATATTATCCACTCTAGATCAAAGACAGTCACGAAGTGCTGGAGGACAACATAAGAAACAGAATGATCAAGGTAGCCACCTGTAAGGGGCGCCAAATTTGGCGCCTAACGTGGGGCTATTTTTTAAGAGACCTTTTCTTTACAAAATTGATGATTCTGATATCCGTTCTGTATACCTTATTAGTTTAACATTAATAAGAAAATCGTGTTGCAAATTTATATATTATCTACTCTAGAATAAAGGCAGTCACAAAGTGCTGGAGTACAACATAAAAAACGGGGTGATCAAGGTAGCTACCTGTAAGGGGCGCCAAAATTGGCGCCTAACGTGGGGCTATTTTTTAAGAGACCTTTTCTTTACAAAATTGATGATTCTGATATCCATTCTCTATGCCTTATTAGTTTAACATTCATAAGAAAATCGTGTTGCAAATGTATACATTATCCACTCTAGAATAAAGACAGTCACAAAGTGCTGGAGGACAACATAAGAAACAGGATGATCAAGGTAACCACCTGTAAGTTGGGCGCCAAATAGGGCGCCTAACGTGGGGCTATTTTTTTAAGAGGCCTTTTTTTACAAAATTTATAAATCTGATATCCGTTCTCTATGCCTTATTAGTTTAACATTAATAAGAAAATCGGGTTGCAAATTTATATATTATACACTCTAGAATAAAGATAGTCACAAAGTGCTGGAGGACAACATAAGAAACAGGATGATCAAGATAGCCACCTTTAAGTTGGGCGCCAAATTTGGCGCCCAACATGGGGCTATTTTTTTAAAGAGGCCTTTTCTTTACAACATTGATGATTCTGATATTCGTTCTGTATGCTCTACTAGTTAAACATTAATAAGAAAATCGTGTTGCAAATTTATATATTATTAACTCTAGAATAAAGACAGTCACAATGTACTAGAGGACAACATAAGAAACAGGATGATCAAGGTGGCCACCTGTAAGTTAGGCGCAAAATTTGGCGCCCAACGTGGGGCTATTTTTCTAACAGACATTTTTTTTACAAAATTGATGAATCCGTTCTATATCGTGATGCAAATTTATATATTTTCCACTCTAGAATAAAGACAGTCACAAAGTGCTGGATGACAACATAAGAAAAAGGATGATCAAAGTAGCTACTTACGGCCACCACAGTGTTATAAAAGCTAATACATCTAATGTAATACTAACCGTATGTATAACTAATTAATATGAATAAATGCTGCAATTGGAAGTTCACTAAACTTATTGACAATAAATAAAACAAATTAAATTATAATTAATTAATTAAGAGGTTAATACAACAATAATTCTTACCACAAAATGTAGAATCTTTTGTTGCCAAATGCAGCATATAACATAAATAACCCAAACTAACCCAAACTAATTAAAGCCAAAACATTTAACTATTGCGTTACGCAGAATAAATTACCGATTAGCAAAGAGTAAGGTAAGCAATCCATAATTACTAATAATTGCCTGTTACAAAACAAGCAAAACAACTGGAAATAACCACCGAATAATCACTAATTAAAATAACCAAAACACGATCATGTTTCGTGCACACTTCCCGAGTTCACTAGGACGTAATATAGCCTAGCAATATCGCAAACTTTTTGTAGAGTTTAAAATTTTTTAGACGCAATTTACAATTAGACCCTAGCTTAAATATCGGAGAGTAAAAGTGGTTAAATTTTAGCTAGTTTCAATATGTTTACGTTAAATAGCTATATTAATAATTGCTGGTTATAAAACAAGCAAAACTGATAAAAATAACCACTATATAATCAATTACTAAAATAACCAAAACATGATCATGTTCCGTTCACACTTCCCGAGTTTACTAGGACGTAATAGCTGCTAGCGATATCATAATTACAATATGTTAAAACACCAGTGAAATTGAAAAGCTCGTCATAAATTAAATATGAGTTTGTTTTGATGGTGGATTTAATCCTTTTTTAACCTTTAAAAGCTCTAATCAACCCTCTTTCTTCTAGGAAAGGTAAAGAAACTCAAGGACTCTAGTCAATATGGAAAGACGTTCCCGAAAATCAATATAACCAAAGAAAGCAAACCGTCTAGGAATTAATTCAACAAAATCCAGTTGCTCCAAGGAAAAGGTATGGAATACATGGATTGCACTAATTATCATTATTGACAAGCATGTTCTCGGTACAGAAATGGATTTTCAAGCTCCTGAAACCCACTTAATATTAAATATATATTTTTATTTAAGCCAAGTACATGTGTGACCCCTTCACCCTTTCCGGAGGACAATGAAACACAATGATATTATCAACCAACTAGAAATAATTGAGCAATGATTATTCTTAATAGAAATAGTGCTAATTAGTACTATTTAAATACCGTTTCACATTACCAAGCTTCCGCTCAGTAGATGTACATAATAATAATCGCTAACGTAAATATCGCGTTTTAAAGACCGAAATCAAACACATACTAAAGCCATTAATATAATTTACGAGGGGGATATCAGTACCACATAAACAACAAGCATTTTAAAACACGAATATATTAATTTTCAAAGGAACAAGATTGTTATGAAGTCTCTAAAGAAGTCCCGAATAGCAATAGGTCATATTTTTTAATTAGACGGGAACTCGATGACAAATCTGGCATCTGTTTACCGTTTGCTTTAAATAGGTTTCCGAAGGTGCAATAATTTTAGTTAATTATGGTATTAATATTTTGACTAACATGATACTTATACTTTCATGATAAGAACATAGCAAAAATAATCCAACTCACCCTTGGTACCACAAGTATATTATGCCCTATTAAAGTAGGTACTCTAAGGGTACGATTTATTGTTAGTAAAATAACTCGAATGAACATTTACTTGGCCAGAAGTACCATTTATTTTGCTTGATCTTTTTATATCACTTTATTATCATTTTATTATCTTTGTTTTGCTACAGTTTTAATATATTTTACATTATTTTTATTGCATTTCTCTTTATTTTGTTTTCATTTTATATTTTATATCACTTTATTAACGTTTTATTTCTTTCTTTTGGTATTCTTTTATTATATTCTACATTATTTTCATGTAAATATTATTATTATTATTATTTTTATTATTATTATATCTAGCTCATCATCGTCAGCTTCCTTTTAATTTTATTTCTTCTGTAATTTCCTCGTACTAACAAATTTTCTTCTCATCAACAACCCATTTAGTTTTAACTCAGGGGGAGTCCCATAAGAGTTTTCTTTTACGCCTGTTATCGTCACTATTCTAGTCAATTCTAAACGCGAATCAGCCGCCACAACATAATAAAACTCTTCCTTCTGGTGACCGAGCGTCGCGTCGTCGTCCCTCGCGATAACCTAAACGGGACTATTTATGACAAGATACATGACCAAACCTGTC
Source organism: Pissodes strobi (assembly GCA_016904865.1). Lineage (NCBI taxonomy): Eukaryota > Metazoa > Arthropoda > Insecta > Coleoptera > Curculionidae > Pissodes > Pissodes strobi. Next base: position 143,818 of record MU183052.1, on the reverse strand, counting down.
AATATAAAAGTAAAAAATGGCTCTGGGGAGCCACCCTTGACCGCCCCGGTCCTTTAGGGCAGTCGTTTACATCGAAACATAGATTTCCTTTCTGAAGCCATTAAATACACCCTTTGTGTGGTTTTGGCGTCGGTTTGTGAATTACCGAATTTATATTACGGTGTAAAACAACAATTTGAAATTTCAAAAGTTTCAGATATGATAAGGTACAAAATAGTAACTTGAATGGGCATTTACTTGGCCGGAAATAATATTTATTTTGCTTTATCTTTTTATTTCACTTTACTATGATTTATTACCTTGCTTTTGTCATAATTTTATTTTGTTTCACTTTATTTTCATTGTACTTCATTTTATTGCATTATTTCATTTTGCATCTGTGTTATTTCATCTCATTTTCATGCCGTTTAACTGTTATACTTCTGTCCCATTTTACTTCACTATATTTGTTTTACCTAATCTGCTTTATCCTTTTATATCACTTTATTACCGTTGCGCTTCTTTGTCTTGTTACTCATCTTCTCACTTTATTTTTATTGGATTTTTTCTTATTTTGATTTGTTTTCATTTTATATAAGGGTTTACTGTCATTTTAATTTATCTCACCTTATTATCAATTTCTTTATATTTTTTGCAATTATTTATTCCATTTCACTTTATTTTTAATGCATTTAAATTTGTTTCTCTTTTTACTCAGCTTATATTTTTCTAAAATTATGCATTATTTTTATAATGCTTCGATTTATTTTCATTTTATTTAATTTTTATCGAGTTTTATTATGTTTTTTTAATTTAAGTCACAATTGTTTTTTTTACTATTTTTCCTGCTTTATTTTATTCTAAGCTATTTTTTTTACTTACACCTATTTTGCTTCATTTTTTATTTACTCTATTACCATTTTATTTGTGTTTGCTTATTTTAGTCTGAGTTACTTTATTTGACTTTTTTGCAATAATCTTGCTTTGTTTCACTTTATTTTTATTTTTAACGTTTTATTATCACTTTATCTGTCTCGTACATATTATAAAATAGGAAAATGTTGATCACCTATTAAGTCCGAGTGGCGGCATTTGGGTTATCCTCACTCTTACTCCAAAAGCCCTTCCTCAATTCCTTAATTCCGTCCTCTGCATATGCGCTAATCCAAGGCATCCATCAATTTTCGTTCACGTAAACTACGTATTGTTTAGGGTGTTATGTTTTGATTTATTTTCACTTTAATTTCATATTTTTCTCTACTATTTTTATTCTGTTTTGTTTTAATCTATTTTTATTTTACTTAAATATTTTGTTTTATTTTTGTCCTTACTTCATTATCATTTTATTTACCTTTGATTAGCTGTTATTATATGATATTTTTATATATTTGTAATGTACTTAACTTTGTTTTATTTTTTATAATATTTCACTCTGCTTTCGCTTTTTTCAAGTATTTTTTTTCACTTATTTTTTTTTACTTTATTTTTAGTTTACTTAATTCGATATAATATAGTCCAATATTATGAAGATAAAGCTAATTAACATAAAATAAATTATAAGCCACAATTATAAACAATATAATAAAAACAAAGCACAAATAAATCAAATAAAAATAATTGATGCTACTCGAAGAAGCAAAGAATGCCAACTGGCTTCAAGAAGAAATAAAATTGCTGCTACTGGAGGAGGCTGGAAATGTTAATGTACACAAGAAATAGAAGAAAATTAAATTGATGTTGCTCGAAGAGGTAAGAATTGCCAACGTGCTTTAATAGGAGAGTGAATTGTCAGTGCATATAAGAAAAATAAGGAAATAAAAAGAACAAAAAGCAAGAAATTCCAACTGGCTTTAAGAGGAAAGAAAATTGTTGCTGCTGAAGGAGGCGAGGGTATATAAGAAATGCAAGAAAATTTAAAATTGATATTGCTCGAAGAAGCTAATATGAAAACTGAAATTAAATCATTTAATAAGCCCATGGAGGTGAAGATGTTGTAGGAAGGAGAAAACAATAATATGGCGCTACTGAAAGAAGCGAAAACTACAAATATGCTTCAGGAAGAAAGAAAACTATCGTTACTGCAAGAGGTAATGTGCTTTGTGATGAAGCTAGTTATGTGCTAATGAAACATGAAAATAATGTTGATGGGAGAAATGGCAATGGACTAGAAAAAGATAGTAACCTAATATTGCTGAAGAAAGCAAGAAGAACGTAAACTGATAATGCTGAACGATGCCAGAAACGCCAACATGATTCAAGAAGAGACCAGGTTGATGTTGAGCGAAGAAGTGCCAACATGTACATTTTAAGAAACGGCAATTTCTTCTATTGATGGTAATTTATTTCTAAGAAATTCTAACGGAGTGACGAAAATGCTAATGTACAGCAAGAAGAAAATTGGAAGAAGCCATTAGTTAGTAGTGCTTATAGGATAAGGAAATGAGAAACCTGATGTTATTTGAAGAAATGCCATTATGCCTCAAGAAGAAAATAAATTGATGTTACTAGAAGAGGCGAGAGGAACTAAATTGAGGCTGCCCAAAGAGGCAAGAATTTCTAGAGTTATTTTGGAGGAATATTTATGAACCCCTTTGAAAAAATATGATATACCGGGTAATTTACAAATTTGCTCTTAATGTCCTAATATAGAAAAATGTCGAAGTAAATCTTATATTATAGACTCGTTCGTATGCCCTCGACAGCAAAACAACAAAGGCATCGAAACCCTCTAAACAAAGCAAGAAAAGACCGCCATTTCAAGTCATATTCATCGAAGCTTTTTTGAATTAATCCCTATCTTTAAATCTATACCCCGTTTTATTTTAATATAAAACTTATCTCGGCGCATTCAAATGATTCGGGATCAAAGATTTGTATAGAAAAGTTTTCATTTGAATATGAATCCTATTGATTTAATGCGCAGGTGGGACAATAAATACAAAAGTAGAACCCGGACGTGGCCGAATCCTACCAGACAGATTCTCAATATCTATTCAATTTTTAGTATACGGGGTTAGTTAGGCAATAAAACTGCATGCTTTTCGACCCACACGATACAAAGAAACAATTTATCTTCAAAAATCTGAGCAGAGACTTGTTAATTTGTTAATAATTTTTTACTTATAGGATTTCACATCGACGGATGGTAATATTAGTAATTGGTCGAGTTCGGCTTATCCCCAAACGAAAACCTCTCTATACAGTCTATAGAAAATTGTTTTGGAAGACATTTCAAAGGGGTTGGGGACATTTATAGTTCGTTTTTTTACTTCTTATATTGTATTAAACGGCCTGATTTGAATATAGGTTCTATTCAAATCGAGACTAAAGATATGGGATATTATTGATGTGTGCATACGCTTCGCCTTTTGTGATGGCGATTTGTTACGATTCACAGTCGAAACAGGGCTATGGTATATTTTATTGGTGCCAATGATGTTTAGACTGGGGAAGTGCTTCGGGAAGGTGCATTTACTTTCTTTGTTTGCTGCGATGATTAGATACGGAACAGGAAATAAAAAAATTGGTGGTGGTTCAGAAGAACGAGCAATGCGGGTGGATAGCCATTTGTGACGACTTCTTTGAAAAATCTTGATAGGTAGATACCGATTGTCACGTGGCTAACTTCATTTATGACTCGATTTTAAAAGACTTCAAAAATCTCGCATTTTACAGGGAGATATCGATTGTCATGAATCCAATCCCGTTCAGCTCTTCTATTTTTGAAGACTTTCTTTGATCAGTTGACAATCGATATCTACTTGTTATATTTGAAATTCTTTCGAAAAAAATTAAATGTCTTCGGAATTTCTTTAAAAATCCGAATTCGACTGGCAGATATCGATTGTCACGTTATCAACTTCATGAAGAACTTTGATGGTTAAAGATGAACAAAAAAGCCTAAATTTTACAAATAGATATTGTTTGTCACTTGACATACTCCGTTGGGTTTTTCGATTTTGGAAGACTTTCTTTGATCAAGTGACAATCGATGTTTACTTGTTAAATTTGATTTTTTTTTCAAAAGGAAAATATTCTAAAAAAATTCTGAACTTTTTTGGGGATCTCTTTAAAAAATTCAAATTTGACTGATAGATATTCATTGTCACATTATCAACTTCACGAAGAACTTCGATGTTCGAAAAGACTTCAAAAAAAGTCTCAAATTTTACAGATAGGTATCGTTTGTCACATGTCCAACTCCGTTCAGTTCTTCGATTTTTGAAGTTTTTTTTGATCAGGTGACGATCGATATCTACTTGTTAAATTTGATTTTTATTCAAATGGAAGATATTTCAAAAAATCTGAAATATTTTCGAGATCTCTTAAAAAATTCGAATTTGACCTGTAGATATCGATTGTCACGTTATCAACTTCATGAAAAACTTCGATGTTCGAAAAGACTTCAAAAGAATCGCAAATTTTACAGATAGATATCGTTTGTTACATGTCCAACTGCGTTCAGTTCTTCGATTTTTGAAGACTTTCTTTGATCAGGTGATTGTGTTTTTTTTTCCAAATGGAAGGTATTTCAAAAAGCTCAATTATTCGATGTTTGAAATTTTACAGATAGATATCGTTTGTCACTTGTTCAACTCTAGCTCTTCGATCTTAGAAGACTTTCTTTGATCAGGTGACACTCAATATCTACTTATTTTCCCTTATGTTTCCGATAAACTCTTGAAGCATCTGAAATTCTTTAGATGGATATTGATTTTGACGCGGTCGACTTCGTTTAATTATTCGATTTGTGACTTCTACAATTTTTGACTTCTTCAAAAAAAAAACAAGTTTAGCGGAGAGATATTCATTTTCTCGTGATCAACTTGATTTTAGTCTTAAAAAATTTTAAATTTAACAAGTAGATATCGATTGTCACCTGGCCAATTCCATGAGGTTGCTCTTGCCAGAGTCTCATGTGAGTCTTCACTTTTTGAAGACTTTTTTTCGAAAAATCTAAAAAATTTAAATGTAGATATCGATTGTCACAATGCCAACTCTGTTTAGGTCTTCAATTTTGGACCTTTTGAAAAAATTTCAATTGGACAGCTTCATAATACGTGAAATTGGATATGTACGTACTGTATGATTAAATTCATTTATATTTGGATTTTTGAAGATTTCACTCTAGACATCTCAAATTTTGCAGGTATATATAGATTGTCACGTGATAAACTTATTTAACTCAACATCTCAAATTTTACAGATGGTCACGTGATTAACGTCGTTTAGGTATCAAATTTGACGGGTAAGTTTCGATTGACACGTGATCATCTTCATTTAGTTCTTCAATTTGCAAACCCCTCTTTTTGAGAAACCTCAATTTTGACATTCGTATCATATGTCAATCAACTTCGTTTCGAGCTTCGATTTTTGAAGAATTTATTTAATCAATTTCAGAGTCTGATACTCACGTGACCAACCTTGTCTAGGTCTTCGAATTTTTGACCCTTTGAAATATTTCAAATCTGACAGCTTCATACTAAGTTACTGAAATCGGATAGCTACGTATTACGTGATCAATTGCATTTAGGATTTCGAATTTTGACGATTTCATTCGAAAAAACCGTATTTTTACAGGTAGATATAGATTGTCACGTGTTCAGCTTCATTTAACTGAACTTCAATAACTCAAATATTATGATCGACCTGGTTCAGATCTCAAATTTGGCAGATGAATACTGATGGTTACATGATCAACTTCAGTAGGTGTTAACTTTTTTAACTTTTTTCAGTCAGTCAAATATTGATTATAACTTAATCAACTTCATTTAGAGTCTTAAAAATGTTAAAATTTGACAATTAGCTGCCGCTTCATTTAAATCTTCGCTCGATAAATATTTCCCTCGAAAAATATCAATTTTGACATATATATATATATATCGATTCTCACTTGATCAACTTCAGATAGAGCTTCGAATTTAAGGACATATAATGGAAATAGTTTCTAAATTTATTGGTAGAATGGAATGTCACGTGACCAACCTCGTTTAGGTCTTCGATTTTTGAAATCAAATTTGATAGGCGTTGATTATCACGTTATCAACTTCATTTAAATCTTGAAAAATGTACTCCATTTATTGAAAAAAGTATTCTCTCTTATAGGTAGATATCGATTATTAAGGTCTTCGTCTTTTGAAGACTTTTCTTGAAAGAAATAAAATTCAATCCGCAACTTCATTTAGGTCTTAAAAGTGCTTAAATTTCACATTTAAGAATCGATTGTCGTGTGATTAACTCCATTTAAATGTTCTATCTTTGACAAAAAATCTGAAGCTTGGCAGATAGATACCGACAGCAAAATTGTCACGTGGCCAGCTCTGCCTAGGTCTTCGATCCTTGGCCCTCTTGATAAATATGACACCTTAATGCCACGTGATCAACTTCATTTAGAACTTCGAATTTTAAAGGTTTCATTCGACAAATATTGAATTCGTTTACGTGATCAGCTTTAAGACTTCGATTCCGGAATTTTTTCAAAGTTGTATATACCAATTGTCACGTGATGAACCTTATTTTGACCTCAAATTCGGCAAGCAAATTCTGGTTGTTACATGATTAGCTTCAATAGGTCTTCAATTTTTAATCTTTTGTTCAGAATACCTCAATTTTGACATTTATAACAATTTTCACATGTTCAACTTTATTTATTGAAAAAAATCCTTCTCCTTGGCTAACTTCGTTTATGGTCTTCGATTTTTGAAGATTTTTCCTCAAAAAAAAAGATTTGATTGTCAAATTTTGATTATTGCTTGAATCAACTTCATTTGAGTCTTCAAAATGTTCAAAATTGACAATTATATACCGATTGTCGCGTGATCAGCTCTGTTTGGAACGTTGACTTCTTTTTAAGAAAAAATCTGAAGCTTGGCAGGCAGATATCGACAGCAAAATTGTAATGTGGGTTGGTTTGAAGGGTTCGATTCTTGACCTTTAGAAAAATTTCAAATTTGACACCTTCATACCACGTGATCAATTTAATTTAGGACCGAATTTTGAAGAATTCGTTCGACAAATCTCTAATTTGTTTACGTGATCAGCTTTATTTAAGTCTTCAATTCTTGAATTTCTTCAAAGTGGTAGGTATATATCAACTGTCACGTGATGAACCTAATTTTGATCTCAAATTCGACAGGGAAATACTGGTTGTTACATGATTAGCTTCCATAGGTCTTCAATTTTTAAACTTTTCTTCAGAATACCTCAATTTTGACATTTATATCAATTTTCACATGATCAACTTTATTTATTGAAGAAAATCATTCTCCTTGGCAAACCTCATTTAAGGTCTTTTATTTTTGAAGACTTTTCTTGAAAAAACAAATTGATTGTCAAATATTGATTATAACTAGATCAACTTCAAAATGTTTAAATTTGACGATTTGATACCGACTGTCGCGTGATCAACTCTGTGTAGGTCTTCGATCTATGACTTCTTTTAGAAAAATAAATCTGAAATTTGGAAGGAACATATCAACAGCAAAATTGCCATGTGTGACCTCTTGAAACATTTCAAATTTGCACCTTCATACCACGTGATCAATTTAATTTAGGAATTCAAATTTTGAAGATTTCGTTCGACAAAGGTCTAATCTGTTTACGTACTCAGCTTTATTTAAGTCTTCGATTCTTGAACTTCTTCAAGGTGGTATATGCCAATTGTCACGTGATGAACCTCATTTTGATCTCAAATTCGACAGGCAAGTACTAGTTATTACATGATCAGCTTCAATAGGTCTTCAATTTTTAAACTTTTCTGCAGAATACCTCAATTTTCACATGATCAACTTTATTTATTGAAAAAAATCATTCTCCTTGGCTAATTTCGCTTAAGGTCTTCTATTTTTGAAGACTTTTCTTGAAAAAGAAATTGAATGTTAAATATTGATTATAACTTGATCAACTTCATTTGAGTCTTCAAAATGTTTAAATTTGACAATTATTATATACCGATTGTCGCGTGATCAACTCTGTTTAGGTCTTCGAACTTTGACTTCTTTTTTTTTTAATCTGAAGCTTGACAGGTATATTCGACAGCAAAAATGTCATGTGGGTTGGTTTGATGGATTTAGGTCTTCGATCCTTGACCTCTTGAAATATTTCAAATTTGACACCTGCATATCTCGTGATTAACTTCATTTAACACTTTGCATTCTGAAAATTTGGTTCGAAAAATCTAAAATTTTACAAGTAGACATCAATTATTATCATCGTCAGCTTCATTTAAGTCTTCGATTCATCAACTTTTTCAAAGTCACTTATATCAATTGTCACGTGATCAACTTTACTTAGGACTTCAACTTTTGAAGAATTTGTTGAAAAAATTTCAAATTCTTTGGGTGGATATCAATTGTCAGGTGGCCAACTCCGTTTTGGTTTTGGATTTTTGACGACATGTTTTGATCGAGTTTCCTAAACTTGATAGGTAGATATTGACTATCACGTGACCACCTTAAAATTTAACAAATTGATTTTAATTGTCAAGTGCATGGCCAACTATGTATAGCTCTTAGATTTTTGAACTCTTCCTCTTCTTTTTCTTGATTATCAATTCATTAATCGTTACAAATTTAACGAGTGAAATAGTGCTAAGGTACGTGTTATTATTCTCTATAAAAACGAAGTTTCAATTTAGATAAAGAATATTATAATATCTCTCTTAATTGAAAAGAATTTCCACATTGAAACCGGAAAAATGTGGGTGGTGTAACGCCCATTAAAACCATGTTATAGACGGACTGCGGTGCTGGTTCAGTTATTTTCATTAAGCAAATTTAAATTTAATTACGACTTCCTTTCCTCCTTTGGATCTCTTACGCGAGTTAACGCTTTATTATTCGTTTACCGGATTTGACTGAAATATTAACCAATTCAATAATGCATGCGTTTACTCATAACCTGAAACGTATATAATTATTTTAGAATGAAAGCTGTCGGATTCAGAATTATTTAAAAATTATTACAACTAAACTGCTTAGATTCTTCTGCAATTGCTGAGTGATATGGGCCACACTTGGGCTGAATAAATTAAATATCATCTTTCTATAATTGAAAAATTAACCCTAATTCGCTTTATTACATCATATTTAATAGCTTGATGGCATCTTAATATTCTTGATTGAGTTAAAATCGCCGCAGAAACGGTTAAATTGCTAAGTAAATCGTGCGCAAATAGCGACGACTATAAGAAATTTGCCGACGCTTCCTGTCCCCCGTGACATTTCGTAATTTAAGCTTCTAAGCGGGCATATTATTTGTTAATAATTTTGTTTTTGGGCAATCAAAGTTATGACTGAAGTTGCTCCTGCTTCTCGAATCGTGAATCACTTAACACTTAAATATGAAATATTCGCATTTCTTTCGCTTATCAAATGCCGCATGAATTTTTTACACGTGTCCTGAAAATTGAAAATTCGAGAAAAATTTAACAATATTCGATTTTTCAGTTTCAATTTTCGAGTTATACGTAACATTTGCTATAGGTTTGATATGATGCAGAATTTTGCAGGGATAGTTTAGTATTTTGTGGCCAAGTTTAAAAAAATAATTGGCAGCGGTCTTGAGAAATTGAAAATTCGAGAAAATACCACAATATTCAGTTTTCTCGCATAGATTTTCGAGTTCTGTATAAGATTTTCTATAAATTTATGTGCTTTAGAATTTCTCAAGATTGATTAGTTTTTAAGGTAAACTTAAAAAAATCAATGTAGTCAAACGCCGAAAACTGCAGCGGTCTTGAGAAATTGAAAATTCGAGAAAATACCACATTATTCAGTTTTCTCGCATAGATTTTCGAGTTCTGTATAAAATTTCCTATAAGTTTGTGGTATTTTAGAATTTCTCGAGATTGATTAGTTTTTTAAGGCAAACTTAAAAAAATCAATGTAGTCAAACGCCGAAAACTGCAGCGGTATTAAAAAATTGGAAATTCGAGAAAATACCACAATATTCAGTTTTCTCGCATAGATTTTC
>MU183052.1:119240-133857 GCA_016904865.1 Pissodes strobi | reverse complement strand
AATGTAGTCAAACGCCGAAAACTGCAGCGGTCTTGAAAAATTGAAAATTCGAGAAAAAAACAGTATATTCAGTTTTCTCGCATAGATTTTCGAGTTCTGTATAAGATTTCCTATACATTTGTTATACTTTAGAATTTCTCGAGATTGATTACTTTTTTATCGCAAGCTTAAAAAAAATCAATGTCGCCAACGCTAAAAACTAAAACGCGCTTGAAAATTGAAAATTCGATAAAAATACCATAATATTCAGTTTTCAAGCATAGATTTTCGAATTCTGTATAAGATTTCGTAAAAGTTTGATATGCTTCAGAATTTATCGTGATAGATTAGTTTTTTATGAAAAAGTTAAAAAAAACATTTTGGAAACTGAAAATTCGGGAAAAATTCGTTGAAAATCGGTTTTGTCGCATCGATTTTCGAGTTTTGAGTAAAATGTGCTATATGGTTGATGCACTTCAGGGTTTCTCGAGATTGATAAGTTGTTTATAACAAACTTGAAATCAATGTCGCCAAATGCTGAAAAATACAGAGGTCTTGAAAATTGAAAATTCGATAAAGATACGTTTATATTCAGATTTATCGCATATATTTTCGAGTTCTATATTAAATTTCCAAAAAAGTTTGATATGCTTCAGTGATTAATTAGTTTTTTATGGCGAGTTTTAAAAAATCAATTTCGTCAAACGCTGGAAACTGCATCGGTCTTGGAAATTGAAAATTCGAGAAAAATTCGTTGAAAATTTGTTACGAGTTTGATGCACTTCAGGATTTCTCGATATTGATTAGTTTTTTTATGGCATGGTTAAAAACAATCAATTTCGCAATTCGGCCGGGAAAATTTAAAATTCGAGAAAACTAGGATAATATTTAGTTTTCTCGCATCAATTTCAAGTTCTGTGTAAGATTTCCTGTAAGCTTGCTGTGCTTCAGAATTTCTTGAGATTGATTAGTTTTTATGGCAAACTAACAAAAGTCAATGTCGCCAACGTTAAAAGTTCCAGCGGTCTTAAATATTGAAAATTCGAGAAAATACCATAATATTAAGTTTTCGCCCATAGATATTCGAATTCTGTATAAGATTTCGTAAAAGTTTGATATGCTTTAGAATGTATCGTGATTGATTAGTTTTTTCATAGCAAATAATTTTGTCAAACACTGAAAACTGCAGCGGCCTTAGAAATTGAAAATTCGAGAAAAATTCGTTAAAAATTAGTTTTGTCGCATCGATTTTTGAGACTTACGTAAAATTTGCTATAAGTTTGATACACTCCAGGATTTCTCGAGATTGATTAGCTCTTTTCATGCCAAACTTAAAAAAAATCAATGTATGCAAACGCTGAAAACTACAGCGGCCTTGAAAATTGAAAATACGAGAAAAATATCACAATATTCAGTTTTCCAGCATAGATTTTGGAGTTCTGTATGTATAGGATTTCCTATAAGTTTGATGTACTTCAGAATTTCTCGAGATTGATTAGTTTTTTAAGGCAAATTTGAAAAAATCAATGTTGTCAAACGCTGAAAATTACAGCGGTCTTGATTATTGAAAATACGAGGAAAATACCACAATGTTCAGTTTTCGCGTGTAGATTTTCGAATTCTGTATAAGATTTCCTTAAAGGATGATATACCTCACAATTAATCGTGATTGATTAGTTTTTTATGGCAAAGTTAAAAAAGTCAATTTTGCCAAATGCTGAAAACTGCATCGGTCTTGAAAATTGAAAATTCGAGAAAAAATCGTGAAAACCCAGTTTTGTCGCATCGATTTTCGAGTCTTACGTAAAATTTGCTCCAAGTTTGATACACTTCAGAATTTCTCGATATTGATTAGATTTTTTTATGGAATGGTAAAAAGAATCAATATCGCAATTCGGCCATGAAAATTGAAAATTCGAGAAAAATAGAATTATATTTAGTTTTCTCGCATCAATTTTCGAATTCTGTGTAAGAATAGGAAAAAAATTTGATGTACTCTATAATTTCTCGAGTTTGATTAGTTTTTATGGCAAACTTAAAAAATCAATCTCGCCAACGCCAAAAACTGCAGCGGTCTTGAAAACCAAAATACGAGAAAAATGCCATAATATTCAGTTTTCGCGCTTAGATTTTCGAATTCTGTATTATAATATTTCGTACAAGTTTGGCATGCTTCAGAATTTATCGTGAATGATTAGTTTTTATGGCAAAGGTAAAAAAAATCAATTTCGCCAAACGCTGAAAACGGCATCGGCCTTGGAAATTGAAAATACGAGAAAAATTCGTTAAAAATTAGTTTGTCGCATCGACTTTCGAGTCTTACGTAAAATTTGCTATAAGTTTCATATACTTCAGGATTTCTCGAGATTGATTAGATTTTTTTATGACATGGTTAAAAAGAATCAATATCGCAAATCGGACTTGAAGATTGAAAATTAGTTTTCTAGCATCAATTTTCGAGTTCTGTGTAAGATTTCCTATAAGTTTGATGTACTTCAGAATTTCTCGAGATTGATTAGTTTTTTATGGCAAATTTAAAATAATCAATGTCGTCAAACGCTGAAAATTGCAGCAGTGTTGAAAATTGAAAATATGAGAAAAATACCATAATATTTAGTTTTCTCGCATATATTTTCGTGTTCTGTATGAGATTTTCTATAAGTCTGATGTACTTCAGAATTCCTCGAGATTGATTATTTTTTTATGGCAAAGTTAATAAATCAATGGCGCCAAATGCTGCAAACTGCATCGGTGTAATTTTCAATACAAATATTAGAAAAATACGATAATATTCACTTTCCTTTCATCAATTTTCGAATTCTGTGTGAAATTTGCTATAAGTTTGCTGTACTTCAGAATTCCGCGAGATTGATTAGTTTTTATACGGCATACTTTAGCAATCAGTGTCGTCAAACGCTGAAGACTGCAACGGTCTTAAAAATTGAAAATTCGAGATAAATACCATAATATTCGGTGTTCTCGCAGAGACTTTCGAGTTTTACGTTAAATTTCCTATAATTTTGATTAATATCAGAATTTCTCCGAAATCATTTAGTTTTTTTATTGTAAAGCTAAAACAATGGTTTTGACCAATCTCTAGAAAATTCATTGATGTCAAAAATTAAAAATTTGTGAAAAATGCAATACTGATCAGTCTTCTGGCATTGATTTTCTAGTGTTACGTTAAATTTGCTATATCAGAATTTCTCTGATATCGTTTAGTTTTTTATGATAAAGTTAAAAAAATGGCTTTGAATTTGAAAACTGAAAATTTCAATTTTCTAGCAGCGAGTTTTGAGATAGTTTAGCTTTTTATTGGCTTGGGTTGTCTAATTTTCTAGCATCGATTTTCTTATTCTACGCAAAATTTCCTTGAAATTCGACCAATTTTAGAATTTTCGAGATATCTTGCTTTCGGAAATTATGAACCAAAGTACAAACAAGGAATTTAAAGAAATATAGAAGAACGCGAGAAATAAAGGTAAAACAAGAAACGAACTAATTAAAACCGGTGGTAAGCCGATCTTTACGGTGTTTACAACCCGCCTTTATCCCGTCGAATTTTTCAATTAATTTCCTTGATGATAAAATTTATTGGGCTCTCGCCCATCGTCATTGTCTTTGATCTTCCTTTGTTCTGTCGCGCCCTCAGAAGAGTCAATTTTTTGCTTTTGTCGATATTAAGTAAATATTGAGACTTCGGGTGATATTAAAAGGCGAATATTTAATATCACGGGCTTATTAGGAAACCTGTTTGCAAATAGCAGCATATTGGATTTTAATCTAAATATCTCAAGTATTTCTATATAGGTAGGATATATTATTTGCTAGATTAAGGCTTGTATAACGTAGTTAACAAACTCTAGAGAGTATTTAGTGAATTTATGAATTTTTAAAGCTTCGCTAAAAAACACAATCTTATAACTTCATCTGCAAATATAAACACTCATTATTTCCGACGCGTGAAAGTCCGATTGAACTGAATAATTTATCAGTAATAATTTATTCCGGAAATTAATTCAGAACGCAAAAGTATTTGAAACTTTTTAGACGCGAGAAAATACGGAAAATTGGCATTTAAATCCGAGCGTGTTATTATTATTGAATTTTTATTACTATTAATATATGAAAATTTCAGAAATCAAAATGGAAATTTCCTCCCTTGATGATGTTTTCCGTGATTTCTATTTTCGCGTCCTGTGAATATGCAATTAAGTTGGTTTTATTGACGTAGTTTTTCTTATTTAAATATTCTGACTATAATTAAATGCGTTTGACTTTTCACATGAGAGGTTTGCCTTCGTATTATTAGGAATTAATATTCATATATTTTTAGTAAAACGATTTATGCTTTGTGCGAATATTTCCTCGTTTAAAAGTTAATTTTTATACAAATTACGTTTAATTTTATTTTTTTTCCTATTTTCTTTAACTTTGTTCTACATTATTTTTATTTTATTAAACTTTTCCTTCATTTTCAATCCATTTAACTTTATTCCCATTTTAATTAAATTTAATTAAATTTTATTTCACTGTATTTTCGTTAAATTTGTTCTGTTTTTGAAGCACATTGGAATCTCTTATCTTCTCAATCAACATCAACTTAGTTTAGGTTAGTTTAGATTACATCTTCTTATTTATACATTGGGATCATTTCTCGCCCCTTTCAGTTGCAGCAGTTTTTTCTATTTTTGAGGTAATTTGGCATTTTTTACCTCTTGGTTTGCATTTTCTTATACTTATATGTTGAGGACCTTTCTCGCCTTCTTCAGCAACAACAATGTGTTCTAATTTTGAGGCACGTTTGCATTTCTTACCTCTACAAGCAAGTTAACTTAGGTTATATTTTCTTATACTTATATATTGAAGGCATTTCTCGCCTTGTTCAACAGCAATGATTTAGTCTATTTTTGAAGCACATTTGCATTTCTTAGCTGTTGACACAACATCAGTTTAGTATGGGTTACATATTCTTATATTTATATATTGAGGGCTTTTTTGCCTTCTTCAGCAAAAATAATGTGTTCTATTTTTGAGGCACGTTTGCATTTAGTAGCTCTTCAAGCCACATCGACTTAATTTGGGTTACATTTTCTTACATCTATACATTGATGGCCTTTCTCACCTTTTTGAGCAACACGTGTTCTATTTTTGATGCACATTTGCATTTATTAGCTCTCCAATCAACATCAACTTAGACTAGATTACATTTTCTTGCGCTTATAAATCAAAAGCCTTTCTCGCCTTTTTCAGCAACAATAATGTGTTCTATTTTTGAAGCACGTTTGCATTTATTAGCTCTTCAAGCAAGATCATCTTAATTTGGGTTATATTTTTTTATATTTATACATTGAGGGCCTTGCTCGAATTACGGACCTGGACAGTAATTAAGTATTATCGTTAACTTAGGTCTATCCACTATGTCTCCATCTTAATTATTATTTGTATTTACATTTCAATAGGGCACATTAAGACAGATTAGGGGTTAGTCATAGGATCTAGAAAGTCCAAAGTTAATTAGATATTTGCCTCTTAATGTATTCGAAAACTGATAATAGGCTACTTTCATCTTAACGATATTTTGTAGAATCATTCTTATTTCAACCTCTAATAAGTATAACACGTAATTGTAATATTCAAAGTTAATAAACGTTTTTAAAAAAAGAGTTTTCCAGTCTTCTGAATCTTAATTGGCGCTGCGAACAGGATAGCGTTCACGTATAGTTCTGATTTTAACCAGTTAAAACGCTATTCAAAAGAACAACGGTTTGTGAAGACGACTCCCTACAACGCTACAGTTGCGAGTACGTGAAAACTCGCTCAAGGAAAGCTGCTTACGAGGAAAATCCCGATAGCCAGTACTTGGGTTCCAGACACAAAACAGTGTATAGTGTTATCAGTACAACAGTGAAGCTCTATGGTACCCGCCTTGTTCACATTACTGTAAGTAACTACTATTATTGCTATTTTTATGTCTGATGCACAAAAACGTTTAATTTCCATTTTAAAAAGAAATTGCTCTGCATTGAATTTAAATATTGAAGAAAATCTCATTCCAAGTAATTCATTAGTAACTGAAAATAACGACACTAGCGTAGATAATTTAACTAATTTGCTTGAAACTTTTTCAATCTCAAACGAGTCAAACATGAATGTCAAAGATTTCGCTCAACTTTTGCCAACTTTCAATGGAAATTCTGATCATCTGGAATATTTTATTTCCTCTATTGACGAATTTTATTCTAATTTCTATAATACTTCTGAAACTCAAAAGAAATATGTGTTTTTCACAATAAAATCGAAACTAATAGATGAAGCGCATGATCTTGTGTATTGTCGTTCAGATATCGAAAACTGGGAAGATTTAAAAACCGCTCTCAGGCAAAAATTCGGTGACCCTGTTAGTTTCCTAGTTTTACTACATCAGCTAAATTATTTCAATAAAAATAAAAATGATTCCATTATGGATTTCATTACTAAACTAAAACAATTTGTACAACGTATATTTGCGAAAATTCAAACTGAACAGTCAGATGAAAATGTAAGGAGAGCTTTTCGAATTCAAGCAGAAAAGACTGCAATCGTTACTCTAATGAGTAATGTCCCTGATGTTTTAAAATCATACCTACTAAACAGTAAACTAGATACATTAAACGATGCCATCAATTGCATAACAAATTACAATTTAATAGAATCACAAATAACATTAAGACATCAACTTAATGCCCAAAATTTACCAAAACCCACTTCAAATACGAATAATGTTAATACTTTCCCAAATAACCCTATCAATATCAGGCCTAGACAAATACCTCAACGTAGATTTCCTACAAATATTCCTGCTTTCAGAGCACCAAATGTCTTTGCACCTCAAGGAAATATAACGTTCCCAAGACCGACTCCGATGTCAATATCTAACAGTCGGACACACATCAATCCTGGTACCACTGGTACTCAATCTATGAGAACATATCGCCCAAATAATTATCAAAGTACCCCTATACAAAGACATAATCATTTTCAAAATGTAGGCCCTGCTAAAAATTACTCCTTCCAAGAACTCACTAATCTTGAGTGTTCTAATTTTCCAAACGAAGAAGTCGATAACCCAACCGAAAATTTTGATTTTTCTGATGAAAGTCAATTTTATGATCATTCACATGACCCAAACTCTCTTACTTCTCCAGAAACTCCATTATACGAAACCGAAGTGGAAAACCCTGAAAATTTTCATCCCACGGCCTTTTCACCACAGTCAACTTAAATAATATTATGAGACGAATAGAATTACCGTATATATATCTACCGAAGTCTCACCTAACCATTTTAATTGACTCTGGAGCTAGCGAATCTATAATTAACCCCAAAATAGCAACACTTTTTCCTGAAAATGTTTATATAGAACCTTTTGAAATTACAGCTTGTAAGCAAAAATTTAAAGAAGACAAGAATTTAATATTACCAATCCTCAAAGAAATTGGAATTAACAATAACATTAAATTCCGCGTAGTCAACTGGCACAGTGACTTCGACGCTTTGATAGGGACTAAAGATTTATTGGATATGAAAGCTGTAATTGATTATAAAAATAATACTCTGAAATTAAAAAATAAATTAATTAGCTTTTCAACTATCTATAATAAATCTATACAACCCGAAAATTTGAACCCTAATATCTTGGAAATCCCCGTCACATTAAAAGAAGGACTAGCTCTTCTACCTTCCTTCCAAATTAACAACTATACTGTACCAGATACATTGATAAATGTAAAAAATGGAAATTGCTATATGCATAACCCATTTCCAAACGAGAATATTAAATTCAATAAAAGGCTCAATGTAATCCCTGAAAGTCAATTTGATATAATTAACCCACAAAAAACTAGTCAATCCTTTAACTTAGATTCCCAACTTCGACTTGATCATTTAAATGATCTAGAAAAGTTAAAAATTAAAAATTTATGCCATCAATTTAAAGACGTAATGTACCACGAAAATTGTGATTTATCATTCACTAGTCACACCAAGCATAAAATAAGAACAACGAATGATAGACCAATTTATACAAAATCCTTCAGACATCCACCCAGTATGCAAGAAGAAATACAGAACCAAATTCAGAAACTACTGGATAATAAAATAATAAGACCATCAATATCACCTTATTCCGCCCCTGTCTGGATTGTTCCCAAAAAGACGGATGCATCAGGGCAAAAGAAATTTCGTCTTGTTATAGATTATCGAAATTTGAATGAAACCACCGTGGAAGATAAGTATCCACTACCACAAATCGAAGAAATATTAGATAATCTTGGCAAATGCACCTATTTTACTACCTTGGATTTAGCACAAGGATTTCATCAAATCGAAATGGACTCCCAATCGATAGAGAAGACAGCTTTTACAGTAAATAACGGTCATTTTGAGTACCTTAGGATGCCATTTGGTTTGAAAAATGCTCCGGCTACTTTTCAGAGGATGATGGATGAAATATTGCGAGATTATTTATACAAATTTTGTTTCGTTTACATGGATGACATAGTCATCTTTTCGAAGTCTCTTTCTGAACATATAGACCATATAAGGATAATATTCAAGAAATTACGTGAAGTAAACCTAAAAGTACAACTCGACAAATCGGAGTTTCTATCGAGAAACGTCGCTTTTTTAGGTCATGTAATTACACCAGAGGGTATCAAACCAAACCCTAGCAAGATATCTGCAATAAAAAAATTTACGACTAAACCTTTCAATAAAACTCATATTTTTGTGCAGATACCTAAAGAAAATACCGATGAATACCTTATCGCGGTAATAAAGGAACTTTTAGATTCTAATAATCTAACTACTCTGTACATTAAAGACAAAGAATTGGAAGATGTATTTAAAGCTCTGATTAAAATCCATTTAAACAACAATGTAAAATTATGCATTTCCTATAAATACCTCCAAGACGTAACAGATGCTCAAATACAGCAAGAAATTGTTGCAAACTATCACCAAAAAACTCACAATGGAATCAATGAAACCTACAATAAACTCAAGAACGAATATTATTGGCCTAAAATGAGAGATCATATAACGCACTTAATAAATCAATGTGAATTATGCTTACAAAATAAATACGAAAGAAACCCATATAAAGTACCTTATGAAGGCCCTTTACTAAGCGAAAAACCCTTCAAAACAATTCACATAGATATTTTTCAGTTTAGCCAAACTATGTTCCTCACAATCCTGGACTCTTTCAGTAAATATGCGCAAGCATACCATATTAAGGATAAAAATAGTATCACAATACTAAACAAACTTAGACATTTTGTCTCACACCATAATACGCCGCAACGCATAGTCGCCGATAATGGATTAGAATTCAAAAATAAACTCTTTCAAGAATTCTGTAATCTACATTGTATAGAGATACATTATACAACACCCAATAACTCCACATCAAACAGCCCTGTCGAAAGATTACACTCTACATTGACAGAAAAATTAAGAATTCTAACTCAAAAAGATCAAGAAGAAACCATAGAGAATGTAATGATAACTTGTATTTGCATTTATAACCAAAG
This sequence comes from Pissodes strobi, assembly GCA_016904865.1. Classification (NCBI taxonomy): domain Eukaryota; kingdom Metazoa; phylum Arthropoda; class Insecta; order Coleoptera; family Curculionidae; genus Pissodes; species Pissodes strobi. The sequence goes on along the minus strand of MU183052.1, from coordinate 124,303 downwards.
TATTCATTCGACTACAGGTTTCTCCCCATTCAATTTATTATACGGCCCGTACTATCAAGAACCTAACATAAATAACGATTTAACCATATTCGAAAGATATAATGAAAAACGGAAAGAAGAATTAATACCTTTCCTAAACGAAGTTTATAAAAAAACACTCCATACTCAAAAATCCCGAACAGAGAAGCAAAATAAAAACCCTAGCAAAATTCCTGAAATACCAGAAGATGAAATTATTTACAAAAAAAATGATAGGCGAAATAAATCTTCTCCGAATTATATCCCAATTAAAGTAACAAAGAAAAATAAAAATATAATTGAAGGAAAATTAAAAAGAAATAAAACAACCAAGGTACACATACGAAAAATAAAACGACTAAAAAAAAATCAATCCCTCTTTACAGACTCACCCTAGCAGTAAGAATAAAGACAATGGAGGTACTACCCATTCCAAATAATGGATACTATTCCGAGGCAATAAGTAGCAGCTTAGTATTAGAAACTCATCATACTACATATATATCATTTAATCTAACATTAATTCATATCCTAATAAACCATACCTATATTAACCACTTAACTATAAAAGAAAAACTAACCAAAGCGTTTCCAACTGAACATAACCTACAAATTCAATTAAACAATTCCCATAAACAATTAAACAACGCTCTGAATAACCTTCTTAAGCTAACACATGACAATACTAATCAAAGAATACGAAGAGGTCTCTTTAATTTTCTTGGTTCATCAATAAAATTTCTTACAGGAAATCTAGATCAAGAAGATTTAAACAATATCAATAATAATTTCGAAAGTTTCAGAACGAATCAAATAAATGCAATGCAGAAGATCAATAAATTAAGTTTCTTCTCAGGACATATAACAGAAAAAATTAATAACGATATCATGCACCTCTATAATAATTCGAAATTGCATAATGAAATCTTGAAAAACATTTATAGTCTTTTTGATTTTTCACTACAAATACAAGATCACTCTTTGCAAGTTAGTGCTATTGATAACTATATAAATAGACTCTTAAGAACTGTCACTTTTGCTATTAAAAACACTCTAGATATGGAATTGATTAATATAAATGAAATTGAAAAAATTTGGAGTTTTCTAAAAATTCACTATACAGAAAACCAGTTATGGCATTTGAATCAAATGTATGAGCTAATTTCAATTTGCACTAGGGGAACTTAGTTTGGGTTAGCATTGCTCCCCCTTCAGCAGCAGCATTTTTTTCTATTTTTGAAGCAGCTTGGCGTTTTTTACCTCTTCAAGTAATATCAATTTAGTTTGCGATACATTTTTTTATACTTCTATATTGAGGACATTTTTCACCTCCTTTGGCAGCAACTATTTTCTCTCCACCTGAAGCACGTTGGCATTTGTTGCCTCATCTAGCAATATATACTTTCTTCTTGAAATATAATGTCATTTCTTGTTTCTTTTATCAGCATCAATTTACGAAGCTACTATCAGGGTCCTTATAGAGCAAAACAAAACCAATACCAAGATATGCTTGTCTTCCTCAAGACCAAAACTTCCGGTCATAAAACCAAAAGGGTCCCGTTGGTATTGGTCTTGGTATGCCTTGCAAGATAAGATCAAGGTTAGTAAATCTAAAATTCTTCCTTAGCTGTAGATAATGAACCAGGAATATCAAAGGATTCCAGACCATCGAAACATAGTAAAAAACCAACCGCTTCCAGATGGACTTTATATGTATTTGGGATGTAGATGATATTTGGAAACTTAAGATTCAGGGTGTGGGTGCATTTAAATATGGAGGTCTCCACTTTTTAATGATTCTGCAAAATATTGTTGTTGACTGAAGTTTCCTCCTTTTAGACTCGTCATGCCCTTTACGAAATGAGTTTTGAACTTTTCCATACATTTAATGAAGCGCTATCCAAACATGACCCCCAAACAACATAAGATATATTAGAATGTGAGGTTTTGATACCCTTAGAAAGTTAAATCTGATGATGAGGATCGTGTTTTTTGAACATAGGTTCATAATCTGCTAAAGATACGATATAAGCAATGGCATTGCCGAAAAATAAAACTCGTATCAAACGCCTTGGTGAGGTTCAAGAACCGTTACCGACACCTTCCAGAGACTTGTTTAATTATTCTTCTGATGTCCTTGTCGACTTTTTAGGTCAACAAACAATAAATCATCCCCTAATATTTACAATAATTATCTCTGTTGCCTAAGAGCCTGCATATTAAGTGTCAGCGAACGCCGTGTATTAAGGTATACACATACATACGTGGCATTATCGCATTCCCATATTATACGTGATAAGCCACATCCATCAAACGCACTTTTGCAGATTGCTTTATCATGCTCGAAGGGGACAGCACCGTGCTTATCTTTTCGGAGGCGTAGAGCATGACTGGACAGTGGCGTGTTTGGAGGCTCTAAATCTACTAGTTAAATTTGCTAATAATTATTGTGCTTGTATGAAAATGAAATGTTTGGCTTTTCTTTTGGACGCTGCATCTACCTTTTTTTAGGTAATTATCTTCTATTATCGTTATTTAACGTTTGTTTTAATGAACTTATCGTTAAACGACTGTAGGTCGTCTGCTTACATATATCGTAACTATTATCATTATTTCTCATACTGATTAATGAAGTTACTGTTAAACGACTGTAGGTCGCTTGCTTTCTATATTGTATCTATGACCGTTATTTCTCGTTTTTGATAACTAAATGTATGGTATTTACTTATCGAACTTACTGATAATCAGCTTATATCGTGTACATATCTGTTTCTGTCCCTTATTATGATTACTTTAGAGATACTTGCTATCTTCATTATCCCATCTGATATTGTCTCGAGTAGAGAATTTATTTTGCTAATGTTATGATAATCAATTGATTTATTTTTACTGTAATTGGCTGTAAGCCTCATGGCAGTAATTTGTTTCACATAACTGCAATTTGCCACTTTAATTTTCCGCCCTGATACCGGTATTGAACTGTGCTCACGTCGTTTTCACCAGTAGTTACTTACTGGCTATATATACATATTTACTTCACAGATTATCTTATTGATTTAGTATATTTTTAGTAACTGTTTATTGGTCTAATGATATTATCGCTGCCATTGAAAGGTTTTTAGATCAAAATCGGTATCTCTCCAAATAAATATTTCTAATTTATCCATTTTGAATTCAGATAGTACAGACTCAAGCTGTAACTCTGAAACTTCTGAACATCTTTAGCCTTGATTCATCCAATGCTCCATATATGCAGCTTCAAATTTCCTAAGCATTTTCTTTTCTTATCATGGGCTATCCTGTCTTCTTGCTAAGGGCATTTGGCTTCTAAAGAATACCAACATTCTTTTGATCGACAACATATCTGTGACCTTCATTATATTGTTTTATTAGAAAACTAGTTTTATGATAAGCAGGTTTTCATGACTATTATCATCATCATCATCATATTCAAAATATTTTCCTTCCAACTGAACAAGCCGTCTGGCGTATGCCAACAACCTGGAGTTCCACCACTGCATACAAAGGATTTATCTTTTGGCGTGACACGCAACCATAACTAGCGATATCTGGGCGAGTTGGCCTATTAGTTATTCTCCGGATACTATCTCTTCGAAGGTTATCAGGACTATTTACAGGGCCGGACTAGCGCGTCCGTTGGTTTACGAGGGAGGACTTTTCAGCGAAATTATTATCTCTTGGAATAATGCGTGGGTGATGATTTAAAACTGTTTTTGGTGAGTGGTTAAATGCGAAAATGAAAATTATGAGCTCTCAACGATAGGAAATTGAAGCATGGAAATTATTATATGAACTTTATCTAAGAGCCACAAATCAAAGCTTCAATCATTGGAAGAAAGTAAGCAGCAGGAGATCTTCAAAAATATCAAAGTGTAACTCAATGCCATTTGCCAGGTGGATATATTTTCCAGAAAAATTGGAAATATTCTCCACGTATGTATCATTCTATTTTATCAATAAAACAAGTGATGTATTTATCTTACATCTGCGAGACACGTTGTTTCCACTGACAGATCTCTCTTCCACTAATATATATTTCCCCCTGTGGATTTTTTTCTATTTTCGCGAGCTGTTCTATCGAAAGAGGGCAATAATTTTCGTCTGACGTGTCAAGACAATTCGAAGTGCCTCGTGACAATGACGAATTAACTCTTAGGATATATACTCTACGAAGACAATTTATAGGTATTAGATATAATAGATTAGGTATACTGAGCGATAAAAATGTTTTAGGCAAAGAGGTGAAACATGTACTAAAGGGTTGGTTAATTTGGGTTAGTTTGACGTAACAATCCATTGTTGTGCTCTAAAAAAAATCTACTCCTCTTATGGTACGGGCGGAGGACCATTTAAAGGATACAGATGAAAGTAATAGGTATTGTCACTTATAAGAAATATATCTGAGAGGCAAATGGAACTTCACATCATGTTCCTTTTTGTTTGCCCATGTTACTTCTCATTCTTAAAGAAAACTTCAAGTTACCGCGTTATCAACTCCTTCACAAGCTGGACCAAGCCTTAGACAGTGAGGCACTCAGTTGCCACTTCTGTAAAACTGCCTTACCCCTCAAAAGAATCTCAAATCTTTATATACGTGTCTTCCCCTGGAGATGCTTTAGGCATTACTTCGCGAAAAGAAAGATGTTCGATATGTACCTTTCTGCGTTAGCATCTAACATCTCCCTCTTTATGTTCCATATGGCTTCCCAGTTATTCTTCTTTTCCAACATAGTCAGGATTTATAAATAAGTTGTAAGCAATTAAAGTAAATAAACTTTTATATTATCAATTAAAGAACTACTTTTATGGTATAAAGCCAGGACCGTCTTTTAAATATTATAGAAACAACTTGATTCTTAAAGAAATTAGTTCTACAATCTGTTCTTTTATTCGCAATCTAGAGATAGAGTTGTAATAGTATTAAGATAAATTGTAAACAAGTTGTTCAGGTTCACCGATTCCACCGCCACATCTTGGAAGAATCATTCAGGCACCCCCGAGACCGGTTTCTACCCTGTTAGGCG
>MU183052.1:96647-118421 GCA_016904865.1 Pissodes strobi | reverse complement strand
CTGCCTTACTATGCCTCTCCAGGGCGCTGAATTAAAAGCATTTTGTAAATCGAACAGAATCATGACGCATACCCCCCTGTTCTTCGCTGCCTTACTATGCCTCTCCAGGGTGCTGAATTGAAAGCATTTTGTATACCGAGCAGAATCTTGACGCACATCTCTCTGTTCGTCACTGCCTTACTATGCCTCTCCAGGGCGCTGCGCTGAATTAAAAGCATTTTGTAAATCGAGCAGAATCATGACGCATACTCCCCTGTTCTTCGCTGCCTTACTATGCTTCTCCAGGGCGCTGCGCTGAATTAAAACCATTTTGTAAATCGAGCAGAATCATGACGCACACCTCTCTGTTCTTCACTGCCTTACTATGCTTCTCCAGGGCGCTGAATTAAAAGCATTTTCTAAATCGATCAGAATCATGACGCACACCTCCCTGCTCTTCACTGCCTTTCTATGCCTCTCCAGGGTGCCGAATTAAAAACATTTTGTATATCGAGCAGAATCATGACGCACACCTCCCTGTTCTTCACTGCCTTACTATCGATCCTTCCTTTAATTTTCCTCACCTCCATCAGAGCATCCTCTGTCGACTTTCCTTCCAATCTTTCCTTTAGGAGAATTTCCAGAACCTCTTCCAGATCATTTATGAGACATATCCGTCTATACGCCGTAGTTGTATCATTTTCTTTGCGAGGTTTTCCAATTAGCACTCGATTGGCAGTCCTTCATATATCTGGAAAGACTCCCTGGGACAGACATTGGTTATACATTTCCAGAGTTTGTTGTGGGTTGCTTTCTATAAATATTTTTACTATTTCTGATGTCAATTGGTCCGGCCCAGGGGCTTTCTTTAGCTTTAGCTTATTAATCGCAATGTGCAGTTTCTCCAGGAAGAAGAGTAGGTCATCATCCATCTCTTCTCCTACCAGCGGCCATTCCACTTTTTCATGGGTTGGAAATAGTTTTTGCAGTTGTCGTTTAACCGTTTTGCTTGTAGGTCTTATATTTTGGGTAATTTTCAACTTCTTGCATGTTATTCGATAACCTCTGCTCAGATGTCTTTCTCTAAGTCTTCGCATAATTCTTTCCATTTTTCTTGCTTACTTTCGGGAATGAGCTTCTCCAGTTTACGTTGCTTGTTTGTACATTTCCCCAGCAGCTACAATTGTATTTTCTCCGCCCCTTTGACGCATTCTAGTCATGGCTCTCCATGAATACATTCCCTTCTTTGTTCCGCGATCTCATCGTTTCACCAGTAGACAGGTCTCCGGTTTCTGTGTCCACAGTCTCTTTTCCGAAATGTTCTGTTACATACTTCTGCGATTATTTTGGTGTTATCCCTGCACAACCTGCATCCTTATTTCCTACCTAAACCCGAGTTTCGCAGCACACATTTGCGCAAACTCGACCTCTACACCTAAAGTAGTAAAAGTCGAATCTACGATCAACTTGTCAATGTTCTAAGAACGATAATTTCAAAGTAGAATCTGTCAAGTAGTTAAAGTGCAGAGTAAACTCTGATTGGAATTAAGTCAAAGGTAACTATAAATAAAGCAGAACAAACCTCTTACAAAATGTATATTATAAAACAGTGATCAAAGAGCTATAAAAGTATATCTCAATCGGAAAGACATGCGTACCTTAGTAATCGAATACAGTATTCAAGTCTTGGACTTGCCTTCTTTATCATATCTTCTTACCTGACGTAGATCGATTCCGAATATAAGCTACATAACCTGCACGCCATCCAAAGCGCAAGCTCTCATAAAGCAAATATACCTTCAATTCAAGACCAGTATCGAGTTGCGCACCTTTAATTTTTTTAACGTGACATTAATTCGTAATATTCTCGTAATAGACGGCGGGCGTCGATATCTTGCGGACTCACTTCTCCCATGCTTCAACCTCCTTCCCATTTAATGCATTCAAGGAATGTATGCTCTACTACAGTGTCTTTATTCCCACAATATATGCATTTGTCACTCTTCGCAACTTTGAATCGTTGTCTGTAGTTTTGAAAGCACTCATGGCTGGAAATTAGCTGGATAAGATGATGGGTCATTTCTCCGTGTTTTCTTTTCATCCATGGCTCTAAGTTTGGTATGAACCTTTGAAGCCTTAGACCCTATTACATAGCACATATCCCTTCTACCAGAGTTTTAGGTATTACTAACAGTGTCTTTAGGAATGGGCACTCGCAATTCGTTACATTGGGCACTCAGCAAGATGCTCATATGGACATTTCTCTTGATGGCCCTTGACTATAACACTACACCAACTATCGTAAACAGTATTTTCCTCTTTCCCTCTTGAGGGCCCAACACATATGATAGGGTTCTGCTTATATTGCCGATAGCTTTTCCTGCTTTTTCCTGACGTGCTGTCGTATTTTCATATTCCTGTCTTGGAAAAGTCCTAGATTCGTTATATGTTCCTCGCTTCTTATTGCCATGTCTCCTTCATAGTTCGACCCTCTGCTTGTTCTCAATCATTCTTTAAGATCTCCCATGACTTTAATTAATGTATCCTGTATCTCGTCGCGTATTTTTCCACTACCACTATTGCTAGGTCATCCGCATACCCGATAAGCATTCTAGCATTTAGTACTGCTATTCTAGACCATGAGTCACTTGCTCCGGATGCACTTTTGCCCAGCTTCATCATCTTCTGTAGTTTGCTGACGAATGGGTTCAGTTTTTATCGAATCGTATGCTTTTCCCATAATTTCTATATCTGTGGTTGGTGTCGTACATTGTCTTGACTGTGGAGATCTTCAAACTTTCTCAATTAGCTTAGGGATGTAACTATTATTGATTGTCCAATCCTCGTTCGTTTTCCTGTTCTGGGGCCTTGGTTTCTGGCTCGACAGCGAAGCCTATGCACCTATGGAGACTCAGACTTTCTGTTTCCAGTACCTTCCAATATTTTATATGGTCCTCGATTTTTATAGTGTAGATCGTAATGTATTCTGACAAAGTTTGAGAGCTTGCCACGTTGGAGTATTGTAACACTCCGATTTTGCCGGTGGCAAATATTTTTAAAATTTCATTTATATGCCGCATTTAGAAATAGATGCTGTATTTTGAACTCATCGGTTTATTAATTCTAAATTTATTGATTCGATTTGCTGACAATTCGCTTCAAATTGCCGCTTTTCTTAATGTACATTAACTCTATTCTAAGTATAGGTTAACGATATATTTGTATTAGCTAACTATATTTATTTTAGTTGAAAAACGTAGCACATTGTTATTAAGATAGCCTAGCTTGATTTATATTACATTACCGTAGAACGGTGAACGAACCGTTCTGTATTTTTAAGAATTCTGTTAGTACAGCCTGGAAATACGCTGCATTTGACTCGACAATCCATATTTTAATTCTGGTTGGCATATTTTATAACCTTTTGGGAACCCCATGGTTGCTGACCGCCAATCGCCAGCCGCCATTTCTGAAGATCGTTAGATCGTTTTGGGACCTCTGCTTTTAAATTTATTCACACGGCAGGCTGGAGTTTTTGTAAGGTTTGTTGCGCATAATAGGAAGCGGCTATCCATCCGTGTTTGTCGATCTCGATTTAGATTTTTAAAGATTTATCATTTTCGTAGGAGTATTTCCTAGCATTTCTGTGATTTTAGCTCACTATTTGTGGCTTCCGCCATCGTTTATCATCCTAAATTATCTTAGAATTATTCCCTGTATCGAAATGACGGAGCATGTTTCCGCCCATCACTACTTGCTGATTTGACGTAGCATTTAATCTCGTAGTCAAATTGACGAAAACGAATCGAGAGTTCTTCTGAAAGTACCTGTGAAGGCGAGAAGAAGGTTTGCCGGGAGTGCAGTCTCAGAGACTCCACATTTAGTTTGTGATTTAATTCAACTCATTTATTAGGGATATACTGTGGAATTTCTTGGTGTTTTGACACGACCGATTTTCGGGATCTCCATACTGTACTGGGTAAGCATTTTCTCTGGATTACTTTTCTATTGCCTGTGGAGGGCGTGGACGCGATGACGCTTTTTTTTCCTTATTTCTAGCGGCTTTCCACGTTCGTCATATAAGACCGAGACCGTCGAATCTCCCATAGGTAGCCCTCACACACGATCGAGGTAATTATTGTTACAGTATTTTTTGCCTAAATTAATGATTTAATTGCTTTATCTGTGTTAACCTTCTTTTGTGCTTGGTCCGCCATTTGCTTTTGCGTCCCATATGTTATCTTATCTACTCCATTTTATCTAATCTGAATTTGTATTTTAATGTAACTTTAATTTTGATCGTATGGGGGAGTTTATATTTTCTTTTAGGGGTGATTCATCCCTATCTTTGTTATATGCAAGTTGTCTGAAACTTAGTATCTCTTTTATTTGCTGATGGGCATTGCGAGTCCATGGTTTTTTTTTCTGGGGGAATTTGTTTTATAAAGAAGGTATATTTATGCAAGGGGCCCAAATGGTTTTTATTAAAGTAACGGTCTAATGCGCACTGGGTTATTTCAGGGTTTTTCTGGACGGCCACAACTTTTACTGGAGGGCCACAACTTTTACCACCTTTTTCTAGTGGGTTTACCAGCACCATTTATCAGCCAATCTTGACACCAAGCTATCGAGACCTCGGCTAGATCTTCCCCTCGCCTCGGGGCCATCGAGAGGCAGTACCTGAGGTATCTATAGGTGCCCGGCGCCTCCACCAGAGTTCGACGACCGGATTTGGGGGTATTGTACAGAAGCATTATCTTCCATTGATTGGTTTGTTTATCTGTTAAATATAATCGCCATTAGTTTTCCTTTTTTTAATATAACTCAAACATTGACAGCCAAGCACTGAGATAATTCATTAATTTTATTTTCTTTTATTCACTGGTTTATCGGACCAGTTAATCTGATTGCTCTGAATTTTCTCTCTTTTTAATATAAGTCAAGCGTTGGCTCAATAATTTTATTGTTTTCATTCATTTATCGAGCAATATAACCGCTCTGAATTTTCTCTCTTTATAATATGAATCAAGCATCGACAGCCACGCTTTCAACAGTTTTATTCTAATTTTATTCTTTTTATTAATTTATCATTTGATTTAATTATTGTGGCTGTTCATTGATACATATTATTATTGCTACATTTAAAATAGGTGCAGCTGTTAGCGCACGCATACCCCGTTGCAATTAGCTTAGTTAACCTTAAAGTGATCACTTCGGTTAGCAGTATTTAGTGCAATTAGTTATAAGGCATACAGAACCCAGTGTTAACACCAGAATTGGTCTCCGTACAATCACCATATTGTACATATTAGTAATTAAATTTAATAGTCATTTCACATTGTTCTGTCACTCACAACATCTCCATTTAACTTGTCATTTTACTCCTGATAGATTGTTGCTGTTTAAAAAAAAAAAGAACTTAATAGCAAATACATTGTTCCTTAAATTTTAGATAGTGTTTTCTTGTAAGTTAAGTTAATTGATTAATTATTGATTTAATAAGCCACCCTGCACAACACCAGCAGAGCTTTTTCAGTTTAGTTGGATAGAACTGGTGGCGCTCAAACGACCCCACTACTGGGGCCGGACAATTGTAACACGACTCTCCGGGGCTAGGTTTTCTTTTTAATTGAAAAAAAAATCTTTACTTTCTTTTTAACTTCAATCAGAAAAACGTGTTGCAGTATATAGTAGTAGTTGTAGTAATAATAGTGATATGAGTAAAATGATGGATACCGACGCTTTGCGACTAGAACCAAAATCCCCTTTTTACCAACTCCGCAACACCCCGTCCATATTGGTCTTTCTCTCATTCTAAGCAGTGCAACTTGCCTCAGTCCAGGAGTCTTCGCTTCTGGATGGGGAGCCAAAGGTTTTCCTGCTCAAACGTTCGCTCAACAAACTCTTCTTCTTTCGAAAGTTGAGCATCGTTAAAGCCATTATGGCCAAATTAACGTCAACGCGCATTAATTCAGTTATCGCCATCCTCCTCCTTATCAAGTGATATGGAGCGTCACCTCCTTCCTAACAATTGCGAAAAGGGAGACCAATGGCTTCTGCAGCGAGTAATGAAGCCTTGAGGAAAACATTGTTTTTATCTGACATTGCAATTACCACCACCTGCATTTGCGTTGAATCCCTTGCCTCCCTGTAAAATTATTAATATTTTCTTCCCCGTACTTCTGCGTCTTTGCAACCAGCAGTTTTCCTGCCCCTCTCTATGCTTTTACTCGCTCATTTCTTCATTCATACCTGCAACCCCCAAGTAGTCGGGATTGGACACAGGTCTTCGAAGATTACTAAAGATAGTTTGTATAAAATGTTGTCCACAATGAAATTTTATATTTATATTACAAAAATCTGATTGTTCCAACATTCGGTTTTCTAAGGCCTATTAGGCCCTACTACCATTATAAGACCTACAGTGTTGCAGTGTCCATTTATATATCGTACAAAATCAACAGGTACGTCTGACTAAAGGTAATTTTAACGGTAATTACGCCCTTCGGCTATTATTGTTAATTAAGGAACCGATATTACTTGCGCTAAAGGCTAAGGGGTGTCGAGATTTCACCCACTCTATCAGTTTTGATAATATATCGAGGGCAGGACTTCCTGCTTTACATACTGGCAGCAGAGCTTAATTATAGCCATTCAAATGTTGTATCAATCTCGATTCATAAAAATTATTCGATTGAAAGATAATGAGCGCGAATATTCGCAAACGTCCTTGTCAATTAGGAATAATTAACTCGGGCGAATTCCCAACTAATAGGTAAGAAATAACCCTCACCGAACCGTTTAACATCGTGTCTGAACCACAATAGTTCCGGTGTCAAACTTTCCATACACATGCGGCAAGGCGACGACGGATTCTCCACTAATTTCCACTTTCAACAGATATTCCATTGATCTGACAACAACATGCCTACCCAACTTACACGTCCTTTTGATAGATATAGGCGGTTTCATTAGAGAAAGTCACATATATAACTGATATATAATAATGACAAGGGGATTGGGTTAGTTGTTGATAAAACTGTATGCTGAAACAAGGTGAATGAGCTTAAAGAGGACAAGTACATGAACATATTGCCTGACACGTCTATAGATCGCAATCTCGGATAAACTGAATTAAAATAGCCCAAAGTTTATTAAAGTGATTTATTGTTTAGTTGTTTACCGGCTTCTCATGGTCTCTCCCGCGTAATGGTAGCATAATAACTGATTTCCTTATTGTTCTGATGTGTTGTGATAATTTTCTAATACATTGTGCCTTGTGTTTGATGAATAGTGACGTGATAACCAGGACCAGGTGATAATATCTAGAATAGATCTTGAAATATGTCGGATCTAGGTAAGAAAGTTTTAAGGTTGGTTTGTGGTACTTTTTTATGAAACTGCCTACTATCTACGTACTGGGTTTGAATTTTAATCTGATTATTCTATTAGGATTTGTAGGTACTCTTTTATTACTAAAATCGTACCTAAATTCAGCAACCTTTTTGGGTACGTTTAGTTTGATCATTTTAGTATGTCTGAACGTGCTGTGTTCCTGGGTGTAAGTCCAATTATAATAGCGCATTAAGACAAGAGCAAAACAGACAGTATAAATCGATTTTTTTTTACTTCCCAAAGATGATAATTTAAGATAGATATAGATAGATGCGATTTCCAGATCTAATGTTAACCCTTCAAAGTCCGCGTGCATTTTAGACTATTCGATGCAAATTTAGTGCCAAGCGAGTGCAAAGATACATAACATAAAAAATAAATAATCCTGATATGAAATAAAACAATATAGATAAATGAAGATGCAACTTTGAATGGAAGTAAATCATCAAAAACTAGAAAATTAAATATATAATATCATAAAGAAACAATAGCTAACTAAAAATGTGTAAACTGTCTATCACCTCTCCTGATTTCTGTTTCTTCGGATGATATACCCTCTACCCTAATCTGTACAGTTTGATGCCAGTACAGCTGCGTGATGATGTTCAGATCTCCCGCATCGATTCCGTTGTATTATAGAATCTCAATGAGCTTCTGGTGCGAGACACAGTCAAAAGCTTCTCGGTAGTCAATAAAGCAGGCGTGTTAGGCGTGTGAGAATACACAGCGATGCATCGCTGTGTGAGAACGGGGGACACGAAAGGAGCCTACATGAAGACTGTACCAACTACCTTAGAGTACTCGGGCGTCCCCTGGGCAACGGCTTCAGCCGGTAGATCCTTTCAATCCAGAAGCATCCACAAGCATTTAAACGCTCTTCGGAGTAGCAAACATGTCACAAAAGACCTTTTCAGGACCAAAATGATCATTATCTCTATTAACGTCGAGGGTCTCTCTGCCAGCAAAGAAGAACTGCTGCAGGATCTATGTCGAGAACACAACTGCGACGTACTGTGCATGCAGGAGACCCATAGAGATAGCAACCAAAAGCGACCAAAAATCCAGAGCATGCGATTGGTAGCTAAGAGATCATATCCACAATACGGTACCTCAGTCTTTGTTAAACCTGACATTAAGTTAGTTGCAACTACCATCACGGAGACAAACGATGTGGAGGTAGTGACTGTGGAACTAAGCGATTGCACGGTAACATCGGTGTATAAACCATCAGGGAAAGATTTTGTCGGTGAGCAACTTAAAGGTTTTAATAAAAACAAAATCAATTTCGTCATCGGGGACTTTAACAGCCACAGCAGCATATGGGGGTACCCAAATGATGATAGGAACGGAGAAGCTGTGATCCAGTGGGCTGAGTCAAACAAACTAGCCCTCCTACATGATAATAAACAACCAGCATCGTTTAACAGCTGTAGGTGGCGAAGGGGGTACAACCCGGACTTGTTGTTCGTGAGTGAGAGAATAATCCCGCAGTGTGTGAAAGCTATTTGTTCACCAATACCAAACACACAACATCGACCAATAATGTATCAGGTTGTTGCCGCGGTCCAACCACAGAAAACAAGATTCAGGCGACGGTACAACTTCAGGAAAGCCAACTCTTTCAGAAAATACTGGAAGGTGCAGTCACTGAAATAACACCAACACCTTACCAGTATAATGAATTGTGGAGGCCATAAAAAAGTGCCCCAGACAATCAATTCCAAGACGGTGTAGAATAAATCACGTTCAGGGTCTGTCCCCAAAGACAGCGGATAAACTGCAGCAATACTTGGAACTATTCGGCATTGATCCTATGGGCGAAAACACTTATAAGAGCCGGACAAGACCTGATTGATTCCTTAGCAGAAAACAAGAAAGATAGATGGATTAAACTAATCGAGGAACTTGACATGAGTAGAAGTAGCCATAAGACTGTTGCGGCGCCTTAGCAATGATCCAACTCACACAATGCAGTTTGCCAACTGGTCAGGATGAACAAGTGATTTTATTATTGCTTAAAACCATAAAGAAGGGTGTGGTATCTTAATTAACCACTTTTAATAAACTGTATTACTATAGGGTGGTGAGAGGAATTGAAACATGTATTCGGTTTGATAAAATTTAATAATGCAGGTGTAAATTGCATTTAAATATGATAGATATAAATAAACAGCATTTTCTATGTTAAATAGAAATTAAAAATTATATATGTACAATTTTTAGACTAAAACTTACAATCATTCGTTCATTCAAGCACACAACTAATGTTACAAAAGGTTTCTTAAAATTAGGAATATCTACTAAAAATTCTTGATTGCACACAAAGTAATATTCTTTTGCCACATATGAAAGTCAATATGCTCTTGGAATAACGTAAATTCCCTCAGTTTGAGAACTCTTTTCTCAGGTGAAGAAATACTTCTCTCCACACAAAGTAATATTCTTTTGCCACATATGAAAGTCAATATGCTCTTGGAATAACGTCAATTCCCTCAGTTTGAGAACTCTTTTCTATGTGTGTAATTGATTTAAAAATGAGTTTTCTATCTTTCTTATTTTAATACTTTTTGTTCTCCAACTTAGCAACGTTCACACAGCGTACCTTTGCACCTTGACTCTGCTTTACCTGTCTTGAACGGGGAGAGATTTTACTTAGTTACTTTCCAAACTTTATTTTTGTTTTTACGGAAACCATAAATCCAGCTTTCACCTTGCTTACAAGAATTATTCGACCAGCAACGTTAATCCGCCATTTTACTTCTTCTTGACGAGACATGCTACGATTCTGTAGTCTCACAATCTTAAAAACGCTCAAAGGAGGTCTTTGTCCAAGCTTTGACAAAGATAACTGAGGTACACCAGATATTTTCAATATTTCTGCAAACAAAAAGAGAAATAGGCCCAAAAAGGAATTTGACATTTTGGCGCGAAGAGGCACTTGTTAGAGTGCGGTGACTAGACCGATCTAACAACGTGGAGCGGTAGCAGAGCACTGACTATTGAATTTCTTTCTTCGAGCGGGTCGCCTAGCGGCAAAACCACATAATAAAAGTGGGCGGTGACACATACCGAATTCATTTGAGATTAAATGGGTAGAAACGGTTTTCTGTCTTTATTTGACACATTATTGTGTACAATGCTGACGGAGACAAAAATACATTAACTTGAAGACGATTACAAACGTTTTCCTTTACGAGTGAAGAGTTGCTGAATTGTAATA
This sequence comes from Pissodes strobi, assembly GCA_016904865.1. Classification (NCBI taxonomy): domain Eukaryota; kingdom Metazoa; phylum Arthropoda; class Insecta; order Coleoptera; family Curculionidae; genus Pissodes; species Pissodes strobi. Next base: position 107,827 of record MU183052.1, on the reverse strand, counting down.
TATTATACTGATAGTACGGAGGCTCGAATTAAGGGATCGTCCGTCCAGGTGTGAACTAAGAGGTTTTGAAGAACTGGCATATGCTAATTTCAATGCACAAAGTGGGTTGTAACCGGGGTGAAATAAATCTATTCATGGATTAATTATGGCTCATTCATTCTCCATACATACAGGGTGTTATCACCAAACTATACGGTGAAACTACGTTGGGGTTTGGAACCTTCGGCAACATGCACTAAAACAGAGTTTTATCCACAATACCGAAACAGAATATTTGCACTCGATGCGCGTTTCGCTAACTATGTTAGCATCATCAGGAGATGATTAAAACTAATTTAATCATCTCCTGATAATGCTAACATGGTTAGCGAAACGCGCGTCGAGTGCAAATATTCTGTTTCGGTATTGTGGATAAAACTCTGTTTTAGTATACGGTGAAAAACGATAGTTTCTACACGTGTTGGGATGTTTCCCCAACACCAACGTATCAGCAAATCAAATAGCAAAACAGCTCATGGCAAAACGGTAAGCCCGAACACCGAATTCCCAAAGCCGAAACGAGGATCCTTAGGAAACCGAAAGAGGAAGCAGCAACCCTCTCTAGTACATTCACAATGGAGGAACTAAATTCAGCTATCAACAAATGTAAAATACGTGAAGCAGCGGGTGTCAAATATAACATTTTGGACCAAGGGCAAGGCAATGGCTGCTGGAAATGTTCAAAGAATCTGCTCAAATACCAAGTATATGGCGAAAAGCCAAGGTAATAGCAATCCTTAAACCAGGTAAGGAACCTGGTGATCCTAAGAACTACCGACCCATCTCCCTCTTGTGCCATATCTACAAAATTTTCGAGAGGATCATACCCAACCGGTTAACAGAAGTTATAGAATCACTCCTCATTCCACAACAGGCTGGCTTCCACCTTGGAAAATGCTGCACCACACAGCCGCTCAATCTGACGCAGTTCATTGATAATGGGTACCAAAAGCGCAAAGTTACAGGAGCCGTCTTTATAGATTTAACGGTAGCATACGACACTATTAACCTTCGGATGTTAATGCGGAAAGTCTACGAGATAACCAAAGATTTTAAGCTCACAAACTCCAGAATCGTATGTTCTATGTGGATTTCCAGGGAAAGCAGAGTAGGTGGCGAAACCAAAAGAACGGCCTACCACAGGGCAGCGTGCTAGATCCCACCATATTTAATATATATATATATACTAACGACCAACCGCTTCCATCGATACTAATAGCTACATCTACGCTGATGGCCGAACAGTAGCTGCGCAGGAAAATAATTTCGACATTGAGCAAAGTCTAACTGAGGTACTGGAAGAACTGAACCGACACTATAAAAAAAATCAGCTAAGTCCAAACCCAGCAAAAACTCAAGTATACGCCTTCCACCTTCGCAACAAACATGCATCTAGAAAGTTACAAGTAAGGTGGAATGTAATACTACTGGAGCTGCCCAGACCCAAAATAATATCTCGGAGTCACTTTAGACAGGGCCCTAACCTATAAATAACATTGTAGGAACAGTAAATTGAATTGGGGTGCTAGTCCAAGTGTCGTCAAAACCACCACATTGCCCCTATGCTACTCCGCCGGGGAATATGCCTGCCCAGTATGGTATAAGTCAATACACGCCAAACAAGTTGATGTTGCGCTGAATGAATGAATGAGTTGTAGATTTATTACAGGATGCCTGAAACCCACCCCCTTGGATAAAGTTTACCATCTGGCGGGGGTAGCCCCGCCTGCTGTCCGAAGAGAAGCTGCAGCCTATAAGAAAAGACTTAAATCGTCAACTTCTGAGCGGCACCCTCTATATGGCCTGCAACCAGTATGTCAGAGACTAAAGTCAAGAAATAGCTTCCTAACAGCCACCGCAGATTTCCAGGAACAAACGAACAAGTCTAGGATCGATTTTTAGGAGGCCACCATAGATCAACATTGGATGACTCCATCCGAAAACCTAGCTGCTGGGAGTGAGGAGAGTTGGGAGACCTGGAAATCGCTGAATAGACTCCGAAACGGAACTGCAAGATCTAGGGTCACCCTGAACAAATGGGGATCCCCAGTGACTTCCAACTTATGCGATTGTGGCGACCCTGAGACGACTTCACACATGTACGAATGCCCGTTGTGTCCCACCCAATGCTCCCACGAAGATCTGATGTCAGCTCTACCAAGCGCAATCGACGTCGCCCAATACCGGGCACGACATATTTAGTTTAATTAATTTAACAATATCTGTATAACTAACTGATTGTTTATCTCTATGGATTGTAATTTATATATTTTGTAAGATGCTTCTGACTCGAATATAATAATATAATGTGTGAGAACGTTGAGAGAGAAGAGAGCCTCGTGCGTGCCCACTTCGTTCCTAAATCCAAATTGCGTTCCGCCAACCTGTCCCTCACATCTGGCGTATATGCGGGTGTGGACGGTACGGAGAAAGACCTTGAGGACATGAGACATCAGGTTTATCATTCGGTGGTCGTCGCATTGAGAAGCGTTCGGTTTTTTTTTTGGTAAAGTGATGAACGTCGACCTCAGCCAGTTCGTTGGTATTTTCCCAGTTTCGTATATTGAGTTCAACAAAAATATAGACAGTTTTAGGCCCGTATCATCTGTATTGACGGTCAATTTCAAGGTTTCCGCGTGAATCTGGTCTAGCCCTACAGCCTTGTCATTTTTCTGAAGTTTTATAGCACGTCTCACTTCCTCTATCATGATAGCAGGACTGGGCTCGTTGATATCATAGTCTTGGTAGGGTCGTGTGTCATTGAAGAAAGCCTCAACATACTCCTTCCATATTTTTAGCTTTTCCTCAACGTTCGTCAAAGTCTTGTTGTTAGTGTCCTTCAAAATACCGTGGATCTGCTTGCGTTGTGTGTTTGTGAATTAATTGTTCTTTTTGTGGAGATTAAACTAGTCGTGCTTTTTTTCTAGTGTCTCCATTTCACTGCATTTTTCAGCTAGCCATCTTTCCTTTACTTTCCGGCATTCTGATCTCACCGCCCTGTTCAACTTCCTGTACCGGTTATTGTATGTGGCTTTGTGTTTCCTTCTCTCGTTCATAAGTTGAAGAATTTCATCTGTTATCCAGTATTGTTATTTAGAGGCTTGTGCATACCCAATGTCAACCTCCTGGTTGGTTAAAGAGCCTTCTTTAAGACAGTCCACCGAGGCTCTACGTTGTCGTCATTGTAATTGTTAGTTGTTTGTGGATGCGCCTCGAGATTATCGGTTGCTCTGGCTCGTATCTGGGGATCAACGAGTCTTTTGACATCGACTCGCTTAAGTTTATTTGGATGTTGGACTCTAGTGAAGTAGCGATGCTGTAGATTTATTACTACCGGATTTTGGTCGCTGTTGACGTCGGCACCAGGGTATGTTGTTGCTGATTTGACAAACTTCATTAAATGACTCTTGATCGGGACGAAATCTATTTGATTTCTGACTATGTGGTTATCACAATCGGCTGGGGATTTCCACGTATATAGGCACCGAAGATGTTGTTTGAAAAAACTGTTGGCAACAGAGAGGCGGTGCTCTGTACAAAATTGCACCAGACTAGACTAGTGTTGCTTAATATGGAATTCACTGGTGACAGTTCCGACCAACTTAAGAACCTGGAGTTCTGATGCCAGACTATTCTCGCGAATTCTCTAATGTATCTGTCTCGTTCCTGATTCTTTCGACAAGAATTCTTCCAGTCACTTTGCCGTAACAAATAAATTACAAGAAGAACCACATTGGATGATTTAATGAAGAGTCAAGTTGCAAGCAGGACTCAAAATATACTTGAACCAATAACCGTGCGTATCCTTGGTACTGGCATGATCTCCGCAGACCTCGCCATCAGCACTTTTCCCGATTTTGGCGTTAAAGTCGTCAAGAACAATTGTCATCCCTCCTTGTTTTGTTGTTTTCATAGTTCCTTCTAAAGCAGAGTAGAACTCCTCAACCACCTCATCAGGTTTATCCCCTGTTGGAGCATACGCTTGAATTACGTTCATAACTCGATGAGTAGTGAGGAGCCTCAGAAGCATCACTCGATCTCCGAGTGGGATAAAATCAATTACAGATTTTTCTAATTCAGAGGAGATGAGTATAGCTACGCCGTACTGGCGTTCGGGATCGTCGCCACCACAGTAGTAGAGGACGCCATTTGTAGTCCTGTGAGTCTCAGTACCTGGCCGTCGCACCTCGCTTAGCTCCACAGATGTCTAGGTGTGGCCGTTTCGCAGCAAAGCACCTTTGCTGCGAAACGGCCACTATAGCGTCCCTATAGCGTCCCTTATACACCGGATAAACTAAACAAAACTACCTTAAAGTTTATTAAAGTGGTTTATTGTTCAGTTGTTTACCGGCTTCTCACGTCCCTTTGCGTAACAGTCGTATAATAAGGGGTGAATACACAAAATACCTATTTTCTTATTGTTTTGTAGTTTCGTAATAATTTTCCAATACGTTTGAATTGACAGTGTATTAATAGTGAAGTGTGATAAGCAGGTGATAATGTCTATAATATATCTGATATTGGATCGAAGCGAGGTAGGAAAGTGTCAGATTTGGTTTATGGTGTATTTTTTGTCAAAATATCTACTATCTTCGTACTGGGTGTTACCTAGTTATTCTATGAGGATTTGTAAGTATTGATTTATTACCAATATTCATCAACCTTTTCGGATAAGTAGTGGATTTCTGATTTGTTGACCTTTCATTTTAATATGCCCATAACGTGTTGTGTTCCTGAATGTAAATCCAATAAAATTATAATAGCCCAATAAAGCATGAGTGGTACGGGCAGTATCGATCGCTTTTCCGCTTCCCAAGGATGATAATTTAAGACAGATATAGATATATGGGATTCTCAGATCTAATTTTAAACCTTCCAATACCAAGATTGGTTCTTATCTTTTTCTGCATTCTGGTTTTCTCTGCCAGTTCTGATGATACCCACGATTTTGGTTCGGACTCAATTTGAGTTCTGCTTGCATCTGAACTTTTTATTAAATCTTCCAATCTGGTTCTTATTGTAATTTCTTCATTATATGTCTCCTGCCTTCTACTAATTCCATGTTTTTTTTCCGGATTCTTAGATGGCTGGTTATTCCATGTCCTTATCTATTCTGATTTATTTTGAATTCTACTTCCTTGAATACTTGGCTTAGTTCTTGAAACTCCCTCATCAGATCGTCATGGTCTTTTGGAACAAGAACGACGTTATCCGCAGAGCTGATTTTTTTCTATCAAGATTCCTTGTCAAAAGAATCAGGGAAGAGACGGACACATTATTTACTTCTCTAGACTAGCCTGGCTTCAACAGAACTCCAGGTTGTTAGGTTGGTCGGAACTGTCACCAGTGAATTCCATATTAAGCATGCCTCTGTACCGATCCTGCTGGACGGGGCAAAGAGTTTTCGATAAAGCCTGGCCTAGAAAAGATGGTCAGATTTGTGTATAACCACTTAAGAGGTGGAGCATTCCGCGTAAGGATAGGAAGCCAAACCTCTGCTCTTAGAAGACTAGGTCCATAGTTATACACTGTGTACACCTAGGGCATCCCCAAGACGATGATGGTAATAATGTTCGTTCTGTATGCAGACGATACTGCTATTGTTCAAAAACCATTTTGAACACGCTTTCAAATCTAACGATTTAATTTCATAAAATTTTAACATTCCACGCCACTGTCCTCGCATTCCAAAGAAATTAAAATCCATGGCGATATTACTAACGTCATCTCTTGTTTACAACGTTTATCCCACTGCATCAGGCAGTCTAGAAAGCTAAAAGTAAAGCGGCGCTCGAAAGGCATCTGACCAAGTTTTAACGTTTTGAGACCTCCTAATCCCTCTAGTTCTCTACTCAAGTGAATTGTGGTATCCATCCATGCTCGTCGTCGTCTCAAACCTACAAAAAGGTATTTATCGGCACCCTGTCTGCCATTACTCTCACAAGTATGACGCTGTACCATCGCTGTACTGGCGTCCCCATTGGTCTCGTCCATGGAAGTACTCATAGTCGAGTCTTGTCTTGAAACCCAAGTAAGTAAACACACGTTTACATTCACATTCTCTCTACCATCGCTGTACTACGTTCCCATTGGTCTTGTCCATGGGTTCTCAATATTAAACGAGTCTCGTCTCGAATCTCAAGTAAGTAAACTCGCACGTTTACAATCATTCTCTCAACATCTCAAACGCGGTACCATAGCGTTCCCATTAGTCTTGTCCATGGGTTCTCAACATTCTCAATTCTCTATCAGAGTATAACACTGGGTTGTTACATTCCGGCCTCATTCTCATATGCTCAATGAATGCTTAAATTGCTTACATAAAAAGTTGAAATAGTGTTTATATTTATCCAAATGGGACAGGAAAAAATACCATACAGTATAACTCATAAAATCCTGTAACTAATATCATTCCACGTTCATCCAGGCGTACAGCATAACCTTTCTCGTACGAAATAACTTGACCGATTATGAAATTAAACTACCATATGGAACGGCCTATATTTCACTATTCCTCTCAAATTGTTCGGAAGATCTGCCCGACCGATTAGATCCGATGCGCGTAGACAATAGGCCCGGATGATTCGAAACGTCGTCTTAATGGAAATTATCGCGGATGACTATAGAAAGTCACCTTTGAATTTTAGCTAATACAGGAGATAGAAAATTAGGTTTATTGTAGGGCAATCAGCGCGAGATTTAGAGATAATTCTGTCAGAGACAATGATTGCCATGTTGGGTGGATGGGAGGGATGTTTTACAAAACGTTGCTTAAGATACATGGGAATGTTCATTTGACGGCACGAGCCACTTTTAGAGATGATTAATTTAAACTGGAGCAGAGTGATCAATTTGGTTGGTTCAACTAGTTCGAAAGTATTCGGTTTGGATTTTTAAAAGCAATTTTTACCCCAATTTTCTTAATGTTGGAATTAAAATTCGAAGGCAGCTTTTGACGAAGGCAAGCTCGTCCCTATCCTATCACCTTCCCTCGTCCACCATCCTCTATCCTCCCCCTCTGCACCTATTTCTATACCCTCTGCCCTATGCACCATACATAAACCGACATAGGCACTACGAATATAATAATTATAACCTACAATAAATTAGGGTAACTTATTGTGTCAATACCTGCATTAATATTCGCATCTATAACAATTACAGCGCGTACAGTAACAACCAACTAACGGCAGCCACTAAATCAATTATTGTTCAATTGCACACGTAATTGCTCCACGACCGCCTTGTGGCCATCAATGGGCCGACGCTGTCTCCGCTTAATTTGAATTGATATCGTCAATGACAAGTAGGATATTACGGTCTGATTGAATGAATGGCTGGACAGTGGCCGTATCGATGTGCGTTTGATTTGTGACTCATTCGCAATGGCGAATTGTGATTTATCGAGATGAGGGGGTCTTCTAGGGAGATTATTGAGATGCCTCCAGTTACGTAACATTATTAATTAAATTATTATTGTTTAGGTCTCTGATTGATTTATGTCGTTATATAATTGCGCGGATGCTGTATGTATTATTGTGGGAATATATATGATACGCATTGTTGCATTGATAATGTTGTTTGTGTGAGACAAGATTCTCTGCATGATAGGTCCCGGCTCAATATCAGTAGCTCAATTTTTGATAGAGCAAACAATGAGGACTATTAGCAAAATCTTGCAAACATTTCATTTCTTGAAATTTCCCATTTAAGGTTGACTTAAAGATCTTTGCAAGATTCCTGTGTCCAACCACTCAAATAGAGCCAATGGTCCATAGTGAAGTGTTCCATTTGAAGTGCATTAGTGTATTTTTTGTGCTTGATATACTGTCTGTTACACAGTTAAAATTTGTCATTTCAATTTCTTATTTACATATTTACATACCCAAAAATATAAATTTGTTATTTCTATTTTTATTTTCAATATTATGTCATAAAACTAAAATTTGCTTTATCTTTTTTCCGTCTAAATGTTACTCTATATTATATATACATACTTTTATAAAGAGTTTCAATTTGGTTTCTTTTCTGTTTTTAATATTAATTTGTCATATATCTGCGAATTTGCCACTTCTATTTTCCATTTTAATATTTTATCCGCCGATCAATGTAATTAAAATGTACCATTTCTGTTCTTCTGCTCAATATTATGACTGTCATAAAAAATCACTCAATGTTACATCTTCGTAAAGTGTTTAATTTGAAATGCATTGGTGTATTTTTTGTTTTTAATATTAATTTCTATTTTAATATTTTGCCAGCCCAGCAATTAAAAATGTAATTTCTACCTTTCTCCCTCGTAGCATGACTGTCATAAAATTAGGATCTTTTATTTCTTTTTCTTCTAAATAATATTACTGTCATAGCAAAACACTCTAAGTTTAATCTTAATGAAGTGTTTATTTCAACTGAATTAGTTTTTTTTAAATAGTAATCTGCCAAATATCTACGTTTTATTTCAATATTATGACTCTCATATGATTGGAATTTCCCATTTCAATTTTTCTTTTTAAAATTTCATTCCTTCAAGTATTACAGTTAATTATTTTTATTTTTCTTCTCGATATTATGACCGACATTAAATTAAAGTTTGTCTTATTTATTTCCTTCTAAATATTACGACTGTCATATAAAAACACTCCATCTCTTTGGTATTTTGCCTTTAATATAAATCTCTCGTAGATCTACGTTTCATTTTAATATTATGACTGTCATATGATTAGAATTTGCCATTTAATTTTTTTTAATATTTCGCTCCTTCAAGTTATTAACTGTAAAATTACTTTTATTTTTCTTCTCGATACTATGACCGACATTAAATTAAAATTTGTCTAAGCTCCTTCCTTCGAAATATTACGACTGCCATTTAAAAAAAGATTCCATATTACACCTTTGTAAAGTGTTTAACTTTGGTATTTTGCCTTTACTATAAATTTCTTCAAGTTGAATTTGTCATTTCTATATATCATTTTAATATTTCGCCACATTGTCATTTCTGTTTTTTTTTTCTCACTAATATTACATAAAAACACTCTTTATGTTACATCTTCATGAAGTAATATATTTGAAGTGCATTGGTGTGTTTTTGTTTTTAATATAAATCTGTCATATCTCTACGTTTCTTTTTAATATAATGACTGTGGTACAGGTAGAATTTTTCATTTTAATGTTTATCAGCCTAAAAATTAAAAATGTCATTTCTATTTTTTTTTCTATATTATGACTGTCGTAAAATTAAAATTTGTCTTATCCCCTCTCCTTCTAAATATTACGACTGTCATAGAAACACACTCTATGGTATACCTTCATAAATTGCTTCATTTTGGTGTATTTTCTGTTTTAATATTAATCTATCATATATCAACGTTCATTTTAAATATTACGACTGTCATGCGACTAAAATCTGACATTTCCATTTTCCATTTTAATATTTCGCCCGTCCATCAATGCAATTAAAATTTGTGATTTGTATTCTTCTTCTCAATATTATGACTGTCATAAAAAACACTCTGTGTTTCACCTTCGTAAAGTATTTCTTTTGAAGTGCATTGGCATATATTTTGTTTTTAATATTAATCTGTCATACATCTACGTTTCTTTTTAATATTATGAGTGTCGTAAACTTCGAATTTGTCGTTTCAATTTTTCATTTTAATATTTTGCCATCAGCCCAACAATTAAAAAATTTTACTTCTATCTTTCTTCTCAATATTATGACTGTTATAAAATTAAAATTCTTTTTATTCTAAATATTATGACTGTCATAGCAAACTGCTCTAAGTTAATCCATAATGAACTGTTCATTTAAAGTGCATTGGTGTATTTTTTATTTTTAATATTAATCTGCCATATATCTACGTTTTGTTCTAATATTATGAGTGTCATACGATGAATTTGCCATATCCTTTTTAATATTTTCCTTCTCTAAGTATTACAATTAATTATTTTTATTTTTCTTCTCCATATTTTGCCTGACATTAGATTGAACCTTGTCTCATTTTTTCCTTCTAAATATTATGACTGTCATGAGAAAAAAAACTATGTGTTTCATTTTTGGTGTTTTTGGCTTTAATACAAAATCTGTCATATATCTACATTTCTTTTTATTATTACGACTGTCGTACGAGTTGAATTTGTCATTTCAATATACCATTTTAATATTCGTCCATCCAGCAATTGTCATTTCTTATGTTACTTCTTCCTACAGTATTTAATTTGAAGTGCATTGGTGTATATTTTTTTAATCTGTCATTTGTGTTTTTAATATAAATGTGTCATTTTTCAATGTTTTTTAATATTATAACTGTCGTACACTTAGAGTGTAGTGTCATTTCAATTTTTCATTTTAATATTTACCCGCCCAAAAATTAAAAAATGTCATTTCTATTTTATCCCAATATCATGACAGTCAAAAAAATTAGAATTTTGCTTATCTCTTTTAGAAGGAAAAAAATGAAAAAATCGTAAAAAAAGTATTTGGAAAGTTAATAAAAGTATTATAAAACGGAAATGAAAATAAATAATAAAAAAAAAGTTAGAGAAACGCAAATTTCAGCGAAAAAAAGGCGAAGGAGTTCAGCTACGAAGTTGGGGATGGCAAAAATGGGGAAAAAATTGCTTTATGAAAAAAATATAAAAAAAATTGAAAAAATAGGAAAAAAACTGAACAAAACGTAAGAAGATGTTCGGAAAGTTAATAAAAATATTATAAAACGAAATAAAAAAAAATTAATTAAAAAAAAACAAAAGATTGTTCCGAATGTTAATAAAAGTATTATAAAATAAAAAAAAATATTAATAAAAAATGAAAAAATTTTTCGGAAAGTTAATACAAGTATTATAAAACAAAAATGAAAAAAATTTTAATTAAAAAAAAGTTAGAGAAACGCAGTTTTCGGCGAAAAAAAAAGGCGAAGAAGTTCAGCTACGAATTTGGGAATGGCAAAAATGGGAAGAAAAAAATGCTTAAGGAAAAGAAAATTATATTTTTTTAAATTGGAAAAAACTGAACAAAACGTAAGAAAGTTAATAAAAATATTATAAAACAAAATTAGAAAAAAAATTAATCAAAAAAAAACAAATGATTGCTCCGTAAAGTTAATAAAAGTATTATAAAATAAGAAAAAAAATTAAGAAAAAAA
>MU183052.1:58647-96637 GCA_016904865.1 Pissodes strobi | reverse complement strand
AAAATGTTCGGAAAGTTAATAGAAGTATTATTAAACAAAATGAAAAATATATAATAAAATAAAAGTTAGAGAAAAAAAGGCGAAGAAGTTCAGCTACGAAATTGGGGATGGCAAAAATGGGAAGAAAAGAATGCTTAATGAGAAAAAAAATTAAATATTTTGAAAAAATGGGAAAACACTGAACAAAACGTAAGAAAGTTAATAAAAATATTATAAAACAAAATAAGCAAAAAGTTAATGAAAAAAAGCAAAAGATTGTTCCGAAAGTTAATAAAAGTTTATAAAATAAGAAAAAAAAATTAATAAAAAAAGGAAAAATTGTGTATTACAAAAAAAAATAAAAAAAATCATAAACAAAAATAAAGTTAGAGGAACGCTTTTGTCGACGAATAAAAAGTTGAAAAAAAGGAGAAAAAATTAAAAATAGTGTCGAAACCGGGGGCGAAAGTTGAAAAAAAGCTGAAAAAATTTTTTTAAAAAGTTTCACTTTAGTTGGGTGCTTATAAAAGTGAGGCACATAATTTTTTTTGTTTTAATATTATGACTGTCATAGAGATTGATGCATTGATATATTTCTTGATTTTAATATTAATCTTCTCAAAATATTACGACTGTCATAGAAATACACTCTAAGTTACACCTTCATAAAGTTTTCCTTTTTGTTTTTTTTTTATTTTAATATTAATCGGTCAATATTATGACTACTGTAGAAAAACACTCTATGCTTCATTTGAGCGTACAATATTATTTTAATAGTTTAACAACTAGAAAAAATTTACTCTAGTGTCCAGCGCGGCGCCCGGATATATTTTGTATGTAATTTTTTTAAATGCATTTTAACACTCTATGGTTTAAGAGAATTATTGTCATTTTCACAATTCAATGATACGCACTTTTTAGAACGATTGAATTTTAGATCTGGGATGTTGGCTTTTGTATTCCTAAAGATGGTGTGGGAAACACCGAAACCTTTGCGAAAAATTTTTGGTCAAAAAGTCTGACTATCGTGTGAAATTACACAAAAAAGTTAAAGAAATATGTTTAAAAAAATAATTATAAGTTTATGCAGTATTACTGGAAAACTTTACCCAAAAAAACGTTACTTTTTCAAGTTTAATTTGGTGAAAGCTTATGCTCATGCCAGAGAACCCAAAAAACGCTCAAGAATTTGATTAGCTCAAAAACGTTAGTTTAAAGTTTGCTAGGCCAAGTGGCAATTTCTCAGAAAATGCACACGCGCACCATCAAATAGTTCTACTTTCCGTCACAAAGGAGCGTTTGACCGAATCACATCAGGCAAACTTACATATTGAAATTGATTGAGATATTAAAATAAGTTTCTCTAGTGGTGTGTTTGTATAAAAATGATCATAATATTAGTTGTTTGTTTCAAAAGAGTCAAATGATTATATATTTAATAGTAAAAGTAATTTTACTTGAAACTGATGGGCTCTGACATCTATTGTACAATTTTATTATGTCGAGCTATAACAGTTGCCGTTTAAAGGAACGACATGTAAAATTTTTAGAACAACCAATACGTTACGTCGATAAAATCTTGAGTCTTTAGCTACTTAGATAATCCAATACATCAATTTCCTCAACCCCTCTCATTGAACCAAAAAGTTTCCTTTCCATATTTTATACCCCATTCAATCCGATATTCGCCAACACGCATAAAAACAGACCACAATATAGAGATACAAATTTATTCAATGACTTGTAAAAACGCGGCGTCATGTTAAACGTCAAGTTGCCCGGATTTTTCCTGCTACAAATTGAATAAAAGCCCTGCCCCCCCTTTAAAAAAAAATCCCTTTTTACTGCTCTCGGCCTTCGAATTTGTCTATAACCAGTCAAGTGGTCCTTGGGGATTTCTCGAATAGCGTGCGGTCATCCCTTTTTTCCGCAAATATTGAATTTTAAAACAGATTTTAAGGGCCATTGAACAAATTGGATTATTTATAGTGATACTGTTCGAAGGGGATATCGGTCGGAAGTGGACAGTTGTTTTTTTATAACTAAAAAGGGATGCTATTGTTATATTAAATTCATTTAAAATATACATCATTATATATATTACGCAACAGAGAATTTTGTATAATTATGTGATTTTCGTGGTGTTTACAGTTAATTTACTATCATGAACCTCTTGGATCAACTAGCAACGTGTCCAGGTCATTTTGATGTTCTGGAAATATTTCATATTTTTAACTCCCTTGCCGCATCGTTAATATGATTAGAACACGACAGTTTAAAGACATTAACCTATGCCAGAATTTGTGCAATTTTTTAACGTCACAGAGCCTCCCGTCCATAAACATGCCAATAATAAACGTTTATGACTAAAATAATTCAGCAGTAGATACCGAGATATTCAAATGGACTATTGTGTAACCGAAAACAGATATGCACGATCGTCGGCTCCTATAAAATATTAATTTATTTATTACTTTATAAGAACAATACATCGATTTTATTAGATCGGTATCGAGACGCATATCATTTGCATTTTACATGGCAACTATACTCGAATTGTAATATTATAATAAATGGACGCGTATGGATATGAGGTATATTCCAATATAGAATTTTTACTTTAAGATATCTTATGCCCTTTAGTCGTTTTTGAACTATATTAACCCAAACTAACTCAATCAACCACTTAAACCCACACCCGATTAAGTCGCGTTTGCATCATTATCCTCGTGTTGCCAGTTTGTCAGTACATACTGGCATTCGTCACCAAGAAAAATGATTGCCAGTAATCTTGCCAGTAATGGTTTGAAGTTAGTAATTTTCCAATAATGTTGTGAAGTTTCGAATGTTTCCTTAATGTTTAAATATACTCTACTGTGCACATTTCAGCGAATAACAAGAATTGAAACATTTTATTTACCCACATTGAAAAAAATCCAATTTATAACCAAAATCTCTGGAAATATCATCATAATTAGACCCAAATCAAACCGTTTTTCTGTGTTGCAAAACGCGGCTGTGCGCTTATGCAATATGTGTAAGGTGCGGCAGTACATTTCACAAGTCGTGCGCAAAAAGAGACTTCGCTAGCAAGGTAAAATTCATTGGTGAATGCCGACTACTTTGCTGGGGTGACATAACCTTAAACCCAGATGTGGAATTTACCCAAAAGGAAGCTGAAATCAAGGACCTTAAGCTTCTTCTAGAAGAACTCCAAAGGGAAAACATTGCCCTAAAAGCCAACCAGATTAACTCATCAGTCGGGGACAACGAGACCAAGAAAGAGGGAAGTTTCATATCTAAAAAGGTTAGTGGATCAAACCTCTGAGAAAAACAACATTCTAAATTAGGGAGACAAGGGTATTGTCATCTGCAAAACTGTAAACAGGATTATTCTTTTCGGCCAGCAGGTCATTAATATAGATGAGAAACAGAATTGGTGAAAGTATTGCGCCCTGAGGCACGTCCGCGTTAATGGTGAATGTGTCTGAGATGTGTCCATCAATTGCAACGTGCAAAGATCGGTTCTTAAGGAAACTGGCAAGCCAGCTGTAGAGAGAGGCTGGCAGTCCGAAGAACGGCAGTTTGTTGAGCAGTCCGTCATGCCAAATTCTGTCGAATGCCTTCGAAATATCCAACGCAATTGCTCGAGGCTCTTCGTAGTGCCAAGGAATCAAGGTAGAACTCCCTTAGATCGCCCCAGTGTGCGGAAATGTAATGCCAGATTTTGCGAGGCAATGGTGGATCCTTCTGTAGAAGGGACAATTTACAAACCGTTTTAATAAGTTTGTGGTCGGAAGTACCTAATGGCCGCCCAACTGTAATTGTGTACTGGTCAGGATTGGTGGTAAGAAAATTATCCAGGAGGGCGGCGAATTGGCCCCTCTCTGAGATTCGATTTGCTTCTTCTACAAGTTGATTAAGCCCGCAGCTGATGACAAATGCTTCAGCTTCGCTACCTTCTTTGTCGGTCTTGTTGTGATGCTTGTGCCAGTTGGTGTTGTGGGCATTGAAATCTCCCAGAACGATTATTTCTGAACTGGGGTGATCGACTTGTATTGAGTCAAAAGTGGTAGCTAGTGTTGTAAAAAAGCTCGGAGGGCGATAGAGACAACATATAAACTTGGTTACTTCCTTGGGGGTGAACTTGAGTCACATGACGTCAAGGTTGTTCGATTCGAGTGTTTCCTCGCGGTGGCATGAAACGTCGCTCCAGACAAAAAGGCACATTCCGAACTTATGTCTAAATCGGGTGTGCAAATCGTAACCAGGATACTGTTGTTGTTGTAGAACATACTTGTGTTTCTGAAAGGGCTAGTATGTGTGGTCTATTTGCTTGTAGATGTTATTGTACCAAATTTATGTGTGTATTTAGGCCTCTTATGTTGCAGACATCTATTTAAATTGGTTTGGTATCTTTGATATCTGGGAAATGCGGAATGAAGGGCTTCCAGGGCCACCCAGTGCCCGGAGATCCGAATGGCCGGGGAGTTTACTTCCGGAATATTTTGATCCTGTCCATAATATTTTTACTGTGGAACCCGAAATCACCAGCGCGGAAGCGGAACGTGATCCGGGAAAACCACTTAGCACTTCCCAGTTTTGGTGTGGTGGACTTTCACCGGACGATGCGAGTAGGCGTATGCATCTAACATCTAGGTATCAGAAAAAAATACGAAATCTTTGGATCAGGGAACTAAGGTTATTGGAATCTTCTTGGATTTGAGAAAAGCTTTCGACACTGTACCGCACCAAATTCTTCTGAACTGTTTGGATTATATAGGAATTCGTGATATAACAAACAGGTTAATTAAATCTTATTTGAGCGGCAAAATTCCAAGTACAAAAATTGCAGATCGGGAGAGTGATACAATTTCAGTTGAATTTGGCGTGCCGCAGGGGGCCAGTCCTCTCACCTTTATTATTTATTATATAATAATATATTAAAGTACGTCTGAAATTATTGGGTGAGAGCATTGTCTTATGCTTTGCTAATGACACTGCAATAATTATAAATGATGATAATTGGGAAATGACAAAAGAAAAAGCAGAATCAGCTATGAATAAAATTAAGAAATGGCTTGATATAAGCTTACTTTCTTTGAACTTGGACAAAACTCAATTTGTGGGTTTCACTCTTTCTGCACGTACATTACCTGACTTTAAGAATTTAAAGATGCACGAAGCGTACTGTAATATTGAGATACAATGTAACTGCAACAAATTTATTACAAGAAAATCTTCATTAAATACTCTAGGCAATAGAAACTAAATAAAGGGTTCACCTGGAAAAAATGGTAGGATTTTGTTTTATAAGCTTACCTTATGTTTTTCGGGTCGCTGATTCCGAATTTTTCACTTCCCACCAAAAAATCTTACCGGAAATCATTTTTTTTTTGAAAAATAGCTTGTTTTTTTGAAAATATCTGTTTTTTTATATATATTTTTTAAATGGCCCAAAATTCTGCAAATGTACAATAAAAAAAATGTTTTAAATGTTTTTTCATATGATTAAACGCATAAAGGCGCTAGTGCGTCGTGAAAGTTGCGCTCTGAGATGCGGCGAAGCAGACGCGCGACGAACATTGGCAACCCTGGGCGCCGCTGTAAAACCGTTGAGCAGCCTTAGTATAAAATGCGTTGTCCGATTGAGCGCACGTCTCGTTTTGTCTCAATTTGTATGTTTTCCGTACTTGGTTTGGTAAATGTTAATGTGACTTTTTCAGTGTGTATAAGGGATTTTTGTGTCTTTTAATAATGAATACATTAGAAAATTGTTTTATTTGCGAATGCTCTTTAGCAGACGAGGAAACGGTAAACGTGACAAAAAAAGAACTGAATTCGTTCCGTGAAGCAAGTTTTAAAAGAGAAGATCGCAAGGATTATCTTTTAACTGACCTTGAGACTATCGTTGTGCACAGAAAATGTCAAAAAAGTTATGTGAATCCAAAATTAATTGAGTCATTTAAACGGAAAAACTCAAACTCTCCGGTTATTCCGCAGCGGGAATCGAGGTCTGCAACCCAAATTTTGTCTTTCCAGATCTCTTGTATTTTGTGCGCGAAAGTTATAACGCAGGATTTTTTAAAAAATGAAGCGCGGAAACGACCCGAACAGAGAGATCGTGTGGTCGAGGTGACTCAATTAAATATTCGAAATGAAGTGTTGTATCTCGCAAAACGGATAAATAATGAATGGGGTGATGGCATCGTAAACCGGCTAAATCCAGTAACAGATCTAGTGGCAGAAGAGGCAAAATATCATAACTCCTGCATGAAAAAGCTCAATATACTTGCTCTGAAAGCTGCTGACGCGGATGGAGCTCCCAAACAAAAGCGAGGCCGCAGCGTAGATCAGGTAGAGAAAGCTATGAGTTATATCTTTAATTACCTTGATGAAAATTCTAGTGAATGTCAATTTTCATTGCAGGAATTAATTAGCGAAATAAAATGTGATTACCATCCTCATGTTAAAACCATTAAAGCTCAACTTATCAAGAAATATGGCGATGGTATATTGATATCAGACTGTTCAAATAAGTCCACTATAATTTCGTTCCGTGGCGCGAGCAACAAAATACTGATAGATGCTTTTTACACCGCCAAAAAATGTAAAGACGAGAAAGCTGAACGAAAGCGCATTGTTCAGGCAGCGGCTGAGATAGTTTTGGAAGACATAAGATCTAAAGTTTATGAAACAAAGCAATACCCTCCTTCCGACAACTTTTTTGAAAGTGCTGATTCAGATATTCCTGACACACTCAGCCTTTTTCTACAGGGTGTAATTTTGAAGCATAAAAAAGGTAATACGAATAAGTGGCGAACAAAATGTACGTCTCTTGCACACTGTTTAGTAGCTGCCGCTAGACCCAGATCATTTCTGTCTCCTGTACAAATTGCAGTCGCAGCTTACATTTATGTATGTGATTGAAACACTCGAATCCCTTGGATTTTGCACCTCTTATGCTGAAGCCACAACGTTTGAGATTTCGGCGATAATGCGCCCTCCTTTAGTTATTGATCCAAATTCGTTCTCGCAATTCATATTCGATAACGTAGATTTTAATTCCCAAACCCTTGATGGTTATCAAACGTTTCACGCAATGGGAGGTATTCAATGTATTACGCCAAAATCTGCGATAGCTCCAGATCAATTCATTAAGCGAATGACTAAAAAACCCTCAGCAGAAATTGTTGGAAAATTCGGTTACAATCCGTTGAGATTTTTTGAAAAAAAGAAAGCATCAGGTTTATCGGAAATAAAATATTTAAACCTAAATGACATAAAAATGGTTTCTACTAAAATTTTACCCTCAAGCAGTGATTTTATATGGCTTTACGGCAAATATAGTGGTCTAGTCTTACCTGGTTGGAGCGGCTTCATGAAAGAATCGACTACATCTCTTTCATTTCAGGAGACATTTGTAGCATGCTTGCCATTTATAAATGCACCGGCCAGTGATTATGACACAATCTACACTTCTTTACTTTTTGCGTCAGCAAAGTGTCTCAAAATGGACCAAAAAACTTGCGTCGTTACATTTGATCAGCCGCTCTACATGAAAGCGCAATATATTCTTGCTAACTGTGGTCCATATTCCAAGCTGAGTCACGTGGTCGTTAGACTTGGTGGCTTTCATTTAATGATGCCCTTTTTAGGTTCTGTCGGGTACCTTATGACAGGAAGTGGCCTAAAAGAACTATTTCATACGGTTTATGCAATGAACTCTATTGATAAAATGATGGAGGGTCACGCATATTCCAGGGCCCTTAGAGCTCATTTTTTGGCGTACGTTGCTCTGTCTAAGATTATCATGTCGTCCATTGATTTTCCTGCCGAATTGAAGGATGGTTTACATGAAATTTTACGGAATTTGGACAAATCCTCTATTTTATCGATTGAAGATAATGAGTATTATTGCAAGCTAACAGAAAAATTTGAAGAAAGATTATCAGAATTAGAACAGCTAGGACCTACAGCAAAATTGTGGATACAGCAGTTTATGGGAGCGGAACGGATGGGTAACTGAGAACTCCATCTAGACACAATTCAGAAGATGTTACCCTTTTTTTATTCAAGTGGACATTTTTTGTATGCAAAGTCTTGTCACTTATATTTGCAGCAAATGAGGTCATTAAAATACAGAATGCCTCAAAACGAATATGATACTTTCACATCCGGTGGCAATTTCACTATCCGTCGCAATAATAAATTTTTCAGCGGAACTTGGAGTGACATGGTGATTGAGCAATCCCTTATGAAAACTATGAAGAGCTCAGGTGGTCTTACTCGCGGAAGAGGCATTTCAGAAGCAGTTTTAACTACATGGACCCTCGGCACCGTATATTTACAAAATATTTGTGATTGTGTCGAAAAATTTTGTAACGTTGCTTACAAATCTTCTGAGCAACATGTCGAACTCAGAGAAACAAGAATCAATCGTGACAAAGAAGATACGTTAAAGATGCATGCATGGTTAGACCAACATCCTCCATTCACTCAGAGAAAAGAAATAATGTCTATTAGTAC
The DNA here is from genome assembly GCA_016904865.1 of Pissodes strobi. Classification (NCBI taxonomy): domain Eukaryota; kingdom Metazoa; phylum Arthropoda; class Insecta; order Coleoptera; family Curculionidae; genus Pissodes; species Pissodes strobi. The sequence continues at coordinate 88,129 of MU183052.1, read as the reverse complement.
AGGGGTGGTCGGCAATGAATCAATAAATTGCCATTTAGCTCAAGAACTTGGTTTAATGGGCATATCAAAACTTGAAGGTTCCGATTTTCAAACTGTCAAATACAAGCGAAATGAAAGGTGCAAGCCACTCGGGACCATGAAGTCAGGTATCACAGTCGATGAAGAAACTGTGGCTGTAGACCCTCTCCTGATTTTTCGAAGGATTTGTATTGCAAAAAAATCGGAAGCCGAACTTGAAAAGTTTTTGAAATACGAGCTCTCTCCGTTTACTTTGTCAATTTTTAATGAAGAAGGTATCCACAAAGGAATCAAATCGTCCCTTTATAAGGAATTGAAACCTCTTACTGATGAGCAAATAGACATTGAAGATGCGATATATGTTATTGATGGCGGATTCCTTCTTCATCGCGTTGTTTGGCCCCGAAATGTATATTTTTCTTTAATTTGTGATGCATATATTGAATACGTTGTATCAAAATACACATCAAACTGCGTCGTCGTATTTGATGGCTATCCAGATGACGCTAAGAAAGTCAGCACCAAATTCGCGGAAAGGGTGAGAAGAGCACGAAAACACTCATCGATCGACATAATTTTTAATGAGTCAATGATACCCACAATTCCTCAAGAAAATTTTTTGTCAAACAGCATGAATAAAGTTCGTCTTATATCGATGTTAAAAAGTAAATTTGCGTCCAAAAACTTAAAAGTACATCAAGCCAAGGAAGATGCGGATTGCTTAATTATTAAAACGGCGATTGAAGAGGCGTCAAAACATAAATTAGGCGTGATATTTGTTGGCGAGGACGTAGACTTATTGGTTCTCTTGATAGGGCTGTGTAAGGCCTCGAATATTTATTTTTTAAAACCCGGCCGAGCAAAGGTACCGCCACAATTTTTTTCAATTTCCAGTGTAAAAGAAAAAGTAATAGCTGAAAACATTTTGTTTTTACATGCATTCAGCGGATGCGACACAGTCTCTGCTTTGTTTGGAAAAGGCAAAAAAAAAAATTCTTACTGCATTGATTAATAATCCTGATTTACTGCCATATGTCAAGCTTTTCCTCACACCAAACGCTGATCCACAAGCCATTGCAAACGCTGGCAATCAATTTCTACTTCGCCTATATGGCTGCAGTGTTGCAAATTCAACTTTAAATTCCTTGAGATATAAAACTTTTATTAGAACGGCGTATAACAGCACGCATAACATCGCAAATTTGCCTCTTACCGAAGCCGCAGCAGAACAGCATTCGTATCGCACATACCATCAAGTACAACTTTGGCAGGGGAACGAGTTAAAATCCGAAAAATGGGGCTGGAAAAGAACACGCGAAGGCTTAACTCCAGTGACTACTTCTATGCCTCCCTTTCCACCACAGCTTTTAAAGCTCATATCTTGCAAATGCAAGAAAGGTTGCTGAGGAGCATGTAGCTGCCGGAAAAGCGGGCTGCGATGTTCGGTGATGTGCCTTCAATGCAACAACACCTGTGAAAACGCTCCGGACGAAGACATCGGGGACCTGGAGCATGACGAAGATAACCCTGAGGAAGTATATTTAGAATTTCTAAATGAGGAGATGGACAGGGACGAAGACTCGCTGGAGCAACCCGACGATGATCACCCTGGAGAAAGATTCGATACAGAAAACTTGATAGGTGAGCTTTTGATTCTACTGCCATTTTCTCTCCATGAATCACACTATACTTCTGTCCTCACCCTCTCTCTCCCCCTAAGTGTACAACACTTAGTAATTCAAGGCTGGCTATTGTCTCTTTTAGGTAAAAATTGGTGTATTGGATATTTTTTCGTTAAGTAACTGAAAGCTTTTCCTCTTGTTTCAGAAGCTGATAAGAGTGATTCTAGCTCAGAAAGTGAGGCCTTTGATGAGCCTGGTCCTTCAACAGCTGTAAAACGACGCCGAAGAAACTTAGTTGTGAAAAATTAGGTTAATTGAAAGACTTTGCAACTTTAAATTTTGAATATTTTAATTTCTTCCTGAGTTTTAAGCGGGTTGAAACTTTCTTTTAATTTTTTTGTAAATTTTCAAGTGTTTCTAGATTTTCTGGCTCACTTTAATAGATTTATAGTGACTATGGCTTTTTATTATGCAAATTTATTTTAGTTTTTCAAAATATTTTCTTTTGGCGCCACTTTTTGGTAAATTTCCGGTATTTCCGGTGAGATTTTTTGGTGGGAAGTGAAAAATTCGGAATCAGCGACCCAAAAATCATAAGGTAAGCCTATAAAACAAAATCCTACTATTTTTTCCAGGTAATATTCTCTATTACCTGGAGTAAAAGTACTTGGGGGTAATCTTTGATGAAAATTTAAATTGGAAAGAACATGTAAATTATGTTACTAAAAAAATCAGAAAACTTATCTATAAATTCGATGAATTAAGAAGCATCCTGTCTTTCAGAACGCTAAAAATCATTTACTTTGCTTTAGTTGAATCAATATTAAATTATGGGATATTGTGGGTCATCAACACTTTCAAAGCTATATGTAGTACAAAAATGGGTTTTGACGATTATTATGTTTAAAAAAAGACTATATCCTACAGATCTGGTTTTAAATTATAATTTGGAGCAGCTTTACATTAATTCAATTATAAGATTCATGCTGAAAGTTAAATACTTTAGGGAAGGTTTAACACATGGATTAAACACTAGAAATGTACAATAATTAGGAAATTTTCGAAATCTGCATAAAATTTCAAGGTTTTTGTGCAAAATTTAAATATTGCCAATTAGGCTTCTAGGGAAGTATATTTGAAAATTATGAAAGAATTTAGAATTTCTCAACATTCTGGTGTAGGTTTTCAAAATCTACGTCAAATTTTATATTTATGATGATATTTACAAAGATTTTGATGATACATTGGATTTTTTCAATTTGGGTATAGAGAAGATTTCAATTCTTGTTAATCGCTGAAATGTGTACGGTACAGTTTATTTAAATATTAAGGAAAAATAGAAATTTGCCAACATTTTCATGTAGATTTTCAAAATATACATAAAATTTGCTATCTCTATGAAAGCTCCCAATTTTTTTGGGTAAAACTAAAATTTTTATGATTAGGGTGAAAGTAGGGTTTCGATTTTTGTCAAATGTTGGAAAGTGCATAGGGCGGTATATTTTATGAAAGAATTTACTATTTTTCAACATTCTCGTATACATTTTCGAAATCTACGTCAAATTACCTATTTATGATGATATTTTCAGAAATTTTAGTGATAAGAATTTTTTTAGTTTGAATAAACAAAAGGATTCAATTCTTGTCAGGCGTTGAAAAGTGCACCGTACAATATATTGGAAACAAATCAAAATTTTTCAACATTTTCGTGTAAATTTTCGAAATCTACATAAAACTTACTACCAATATGGAAGCTTTCAAAGATTTTGGTGCAAAATTGAAATGTTGCCAATTGACACCCATTGAAGCACAGATATTGGTCTATAATTATCAGCATCATGCCTGTCCCCCTTTTTAAAAACAGGAACCAACTTTGCAACTTTTAGTGCATCTGGAAAAACACCAAGTTCTATACAATCGTTAATAATAAAAGCTAAAGGCAAGCTAATATCATAGGCAATGTGTTTAAGCAAAAAAAACAGGTACCTCATCTAGCCCTGATGAATGTTTGTTTGGTAAGGCCATAATTATTCTAAAGATTTCATTTTCATCGACTGGTTCTAAAAACAAAGAATGGCTATTTTTTGAAGTATTTTTATAATAAGTTCCTGATAGATTAAACTGACTAGAGAAAACATTGGCCAGATCAACTGGATTCTTGATTATTTTATTATCTGTTTTATGAAGAGTGATACTATCTTGTTTTACATTTCTATTGCATTCCCTATTAAAAATAGACCACATTGCCTTACTTTTGTTGTTAGAGTTAAGTATTTTGTTTTCATTCAGAGCTACTTTATAATCTGACAGAATTTTTTTGTAATCTCTCTTTTCCAGTTTATAATTGTTATAAATTTCTTGATTTCCAGTCTGCTTGTAGAGAACATACAAATCCTTTACCTTGCTGGCATAACGTTTTATTTCAATATTAACCCATGAAGGAATTTGTTTGTGTCTGCTGCGGCAAACTGGAAAACACATCATCACACAGAAATTTTTGAAAATTAAGAATGTTAGGCGGAGTAAAAAATCTTTTTTCGGTAAAAAATTGCTCTGATTTATCAATTGAAGTATTTGTTTTGATTTTTTGACCGTAATGATCTGATAGGTCTGTTATAATAGTGTAAAAAGTTATAATTGAAATGGGTATATTACTTATTATGTTATCAATGCATGAATTGGAGGGACCACTTACCCTAGATGAGTCATTTGGGGTCTGGTGTCATATAAGCATTGTCGATTTTAAAGATTTTTTTGGGTTCAATGGAAAGATTACATCAAATGGAACACATTAATGCAAAAAAATTTGCGGAAGAAGCACTTTTGACGCCAAAAATTGAAAAAGAAATTTTATAAATAAGTGACATTTAAATGCGAAAACTCTCCCAATATGACGTTAATGATGACAATTTACTTGCAACGTTGTCAGACTTAGCTAACCTTCTTGATTTTCAAGTAAGCAAATTGCCAAGTCCAGGGGCATGTTTCATAAAGTAGAATAACAACTTGTGAAAGTAACTAAACAAGCGCGCACCGCGCGCTTGTTCCTTATATGCCTCAGACTAACCAAATAAGCTTTTATTTGTCTCTTAACTAACCCAAACTAACCAAGACTAATTCAGACTGATGCAAACTAACCAAAACTAGTCCAGACTAACGTAAACTAACCCAAACTAACCCAGATTGACCAAAAGTAACCCATACAAAGCAAAACTAACCCTGGCTGTTTAGCAATACATGTATATACATATAAGTACGGTACACAGTTGACTCAATTTGTCCATTTCCCAGTAAATGTCCTAGATCAAGTACATTTGTCATAAAATGAAATAATTTTAAAAGACAAGCGCGCTACGCACGTCAGTGAATCAAATACAGCTAACCCAAAATAACCAACACTAACCCAACCTAACCAACACTAACCCAAATTAACCAAAACTAATCCACACTAATCCAAACTAACCATGACTAACCAAAACTAACCCAGACTAATCCTAATTAACCAAAGTAAAGAGACAAGCGCGCTACGCGCTTTTGTCTCTTCGCTATTCCAAACTAAGTAAAACCAACCGAGCCTAATCAAAACTAACCCAAACTAACCAAAACCAACCCAAACTAACCCAACCTAACCCACACTAACCAGACCCAACCCATACTAACCAAAGCTAACCCAAAGTAACTAAAACTAACCCTAATTAACCAAAGTAAAAAAACAAACGCGCTACGCGTGCTTGTCTCTTCGCTATCTCAAACTAAGCAAAACCAACCCATACTAACCAAAGTTAACCCAAACTAACCCTAATTAACCAAAGTAAAGAGACAAACGCGCTACGCGCGCTTGTCTCTTCGCTATTCCCAACTAAGCAAAACCAACCCAGACTGACCAAAACTAACTCATACTAACCAAAACTAACAGAAGCTAACCCAAGCTAACACAGACTAACTAAAATTAACCCATACTAACCAAAACTCAGATTAACCGTAATTAATCAAAGTAAAATGGCAGGCGCGCTTTTCTCTTCGCTATCTCAAACTAAGCAAAACCAATCCAGACTAACCAAAACTAACCTAAACTAACCTAAACTAACCGAAACTAACCGTAATTAATCAAAGTAAAAACAAGCGCGCTACGCGCGCTTGGTTTCCGTATTTCAGATGAAGCAAAAATAATCGAAACTAACTTTAATTAGCCAAACAAGCGCATTGAGACGAGCGCGCTAAGCTCTTGACCAACCTCGCCTATCGCAAAATCGAAATTAACCCAAAGTAACAAAACGAACCAACTACGCGTGATACTCTCTTAAACTAATCCAAATGACCTTTTAAATTCGTATCTATTTCAATAAACTAAATAGATTAGTTTATATCATTTATTATTAAAAGTGACCCACTTCTAGCGTAACATCTAATTCTAGTAAATCATATATTCGTCCTACAGTACTTTTGAAACATATTCAACACGAGGCTGTTATATTTTAGAACCAAATAGAAATTACACTTGGCAACATCTACCCGTACAACAGCCAGCTGAGCCGTCCTAAGCCAAGGCCACCAATATACTACAGTAGGTGGCCTTGGCTAAGCCAACCTAATATAATCATGTTTTAAGAAATAGTCATGTTGACGTTTATCTCATACATATTATATTATCGTTTTAAAGTGCAAAAAAACAGTTTTATTTGCAATTTTTAAGAAAAGAAGCTTTATATTATGTTATTATTAACCTTCTGCGACCATACCTTAGGACAAAGTCTACTGGAATTGTGTTTATTAGCAAAAAATGTATGTTAAATTTTAATTTATATTTTCAATTTATTTTGCGAAAATGTGCTTCATCCGCAAATTTTTTTGCGGTAATGTGTCCCATTTGATGTAATCTTTCCATAGAACCCAAAAAAAGCTTCAAAATCGACGGTGCTTATATGACACCAGAACCGTCATTTGCATGAGGTATTGGACTAAAACTAGACAAGAGCTGCAGAAGAGATGATAGACTTGAATTTGAATTTTCTACCATAAAATCTATGTTAAAGTCCTCACATAAAATAAGCTTTTTATTTGGATCATACACTTCATCCAGAAGCAGGCCCAGTAGATCGAGGAATTCAAAAAGGTCAGTCTGAGGCGATCTATAGATAGCTAAAACAATAAAATTATTAAAATTACAGTTAAAAAGTTCACATACAGAGAATTCCAAAATTTTATATACAGGCAAAACAGATGTTTGTATATTTTGAGATTTATATTCGTTCTCGACATAAATTGTGGTACCCCCGCCTCTCATTCCATTGCGTGATGAGTAGCTCACCAGTTTGTATGGATCTAGATTCTAGATCTTTGTTCTGCATCCAGTGCTCGGAAACACAGAAAACATCAGGTTGCTCCTGGGCCAGAAACACTCCAAGCTCCTGGGTCTTATTGTTTATACTTCTTACATTAAGATGGGCTATAGCGGTACTATTTTCTGTCCCATTTTGATCATCTGTAGTTTTTGATTTATGGGACTGGTTTGTGACAGTTTCGGACAAATATGATGGAGACTTTGTGTTCACCCCAAAAAAATTTTCCCTTTGGCAACGTTAAAGCTTTGAATTGCAATGCCGACTCGCCAAAAGCTGGCGTCTAATATTATGTCTTTTAGGACAAAATCCACTCCTCCCATATATCGTTTTTTGGTCGACTTTTGCTCCTTAGGTACACACTGCTTTACCTCGACTTCATCGACTCTGCATTTAAGCTTTTTTGCTATGTATTTTTTAACAGCTTCATCCGTAACGTTTTGATTAATTTTAGAGAGAAAGATCCAAGCCTTTTTGCCATTGTTATTGGACCGAAACTCATCTGAAGTGGCCCCAGTTCCGTAAAATAATTTTGGGTTGTTTTTTCTGCTGCCTTTTCCAGCCATTTGTTGTTTACTTTCTTCCTTTTGTCTATCAACTTTTTCAGTTTTCTCCGAGACATTGACGTTTCCTTGCCTGCGACGTTGCCGCTTCTCATGGCGTTGGTATTCAAATCCATCGCTTGGGTCAGTCGGGTCACTCGGCTGTAGTTCGGATTCGGAATTTTGTCCATTCCTAGCAGCTCGTTCCTCTGACGGGTCTGACGGCTCTGACGCGCCTTTTCGGCTGGCTGAATTGGTGGGTTTGGGCTTTTGACCAGAAGAAGAAGAAGAATCTTGTGATCTGGTCCGATTTGCTTGAATGTTGGCAACACTGGAGAATGAAGGGGGCCCCGCCGCCGCCGCCGCTACTAGCAACTCGGCCTTCGCCCCACTTACCTCTGTAATGGGTTTGTAATGACGATGCGTACCTTGTCGATCATACGCGCTTATCTTCTCAAGCAGCAAACGATTGTTATCAGAAAAACCCTTACCAGCGACTGAGACTTATCACCGCAGACAGGAGCAGATTACAGCAATTAATCCAGACCTGGAGAATGTTCAAACTTGGAGCGACAGAAATTTGGTCCAGCTGAATGCAGCAAAGACCCAAGCAGCCATGTTTACCAAGAGGGCCAATACGGCGGGCCCTGACGTCATTATGGCAGGATTGACCATTCCTTCATCCTCGTCCATCGGACTGCTGGGTGTCTCGGTCGACAGCAATATATCCTGGCATGACCACGTTGCTAACATCACAAAATAAGCCTCCCACATCCTTGGTGCGCTATTTCGCAACAAAAAACTGTATACACCGCAGCAGTTGCTCTTGCTCTACAAAGCGCAAATAAGACCGTGCTTAGAATATTGCTCACACATCTGGTGTCCCGCACCAAAGCACACCCTAAAGCTACTGGATTCCATTCAGAAGAGAGATGTGTGTCTTGTTCGCGACCCGGAGTTGATCCGGAATCTGGATAGTCTGGAACACCGCAGACATGTGGCCGAGATGTCCCTGTTTTACAGATACTTTCGCGGCAGATGTTTCCAGAATTTTGCCCGCCTCATCCCGCCCCTGGCAACGCTTGTCAGACAATCACGACAGACGGCAAGAGTGCACCAGTTCGTTGCACAACTGGAAACACCTAGAACACCGCTTTACAAGAATTCCTTGTCTGGTTCACTGCATCACTGTGGAACTCACTCCCAGGACTTCTGTTTCCCCCTAATTACAACCAACAACTCTTCAAAAACCCTGTCAACCAACATCTTCGCACATACCCCATAGGTACTCTTTTTAGTGTGTGTGCCACTAACATAAAAAAATGTGTAATTTTTAGGCGAAGTGGGCTGTCATTTTTAAGACGTGGCATCTGTCAGCTATCAATTTTGACAAACTGCAAAATGCTTTGCAGACAAGATTTCGGGTATTGGGAAATATCTTCAGGGATTTGGATCTGATTTCGACCAATGCTGATAGTCAATAGGGAAGGAGACGAGATTTTGACTAATGAGGAACATCTTCTGGGATTTAGATCGGTGATCATTTTCCGATTTAGCAGTGTCGAAAGTGTAGGTGTAGTAGCAGAAAGTATAATTTTTCTCAAAATTTAAAAAATCAATGTGTTGATATGGGATTTTTTTGACCTTCCTTCAATAAATCGAAAATTTTTAGATTCTACAAAATTGTGTTTACTAACCAAGCCGATAGTGTAGATTCAGATAATAGCATTAGTTTTCCTCTAGAGGAACATCTTCAGGGATTTAGATCTGGTTTCGACTAATGCTGATAATCTATAGGGAAGTAGACAAGATTTTGACTAGTGAGGAACATCTTCAGGGATTTAGATCTGGTTTAGACTAATGCTGATAATCTTCAAGGAAGTAGACAAGGTTTTGGCTAATGTAAAACATCCTCAATTCAGGGAAGTAGACAGAGCTAATCTTCAAGGATATAGACAAAGTTTTGGTTAATGCTACTGACTATCAGGGATTCAGACGTGGTTTCGGCTAATGCTGATCATTCTCAGGGTACTAGAATTATTGGATTTTGCTAATGTAACACATTTTTATGTATTTAGGCTAATTTTCGGATAATGCTGATCAACTTCAAAGATTTAGACTTGGTTTCAGTTAAAATCAGACATATTCAGGGATTTAGACTTCATTTCGGCTAATGCTGATCATCTTTCTGAGAACTGGATCAAGTTTCGGCTACTGTTGGCCATTTTCAGAAATTTAGAGAAGGTTTGGACTAATTCTCACCATTTTCCAGGATTAAAACATAGTTTTGATTAACGCTGATCATCTTTATAGGTTGTAACGGCGCCCTTTACTTACTTTTTGCGACCTCCTGTATTTCGGTTTTCTCGGGCGCCACCCCTTTGATATTTACAGCGACAAAGGGGATCGCTGTTCGCCTATCGGGTAGCCTTTAGACAGTGGAGAAACGGTTGTCCAAGGTTCGGTTTTGAAATAATCGGAATCGGTCCCTTGTAAATGAAACACTCCGTGTAAACAAAATAATGATCGTGTTTATCCGACAGTATGTATAAACTTAACTTTCTTATAGCTAAAAGTATCAGACAACTTATTCTAAGCGACCCAACCCGGTAATACGTAAGAAAACTCAAAACGGTAGTAAAAGAATCGAAATCTCTAATCGGGCGGTAGACTGTAGCGGTGCGGAAGCCCCACGGTATGTATGTTAGCAAATACGTTAAACGGTAGCGGTACGGAAGCCCTACTGTAAATATGGCAGTAAATACGGTAAACTGTAGCGGTACGGAAGCCCTACGGTAATTATGGCAGTAAACACGGTAAACGGTAGCGGTACGGAAGCCCTACGGTAAATATGGCAGTAAATACGGTAAACGGTAGCGATACGGAAGCCCTACGGTACGTGTGGCAGTAGATACGGTACGGAAGCCCTACGATAAATACGGTATACGGTTCTCAATAGCTCCAGCTCTATGACACGGTCGGTTCAGCAGAATGGTTCCCTAACTCGGACGTGAAGCCTGGATGGACTTAGTTTGGAAGGATACTCAGCCAGGATTACTCCACTTGCCAAGCCAGGATGGCCGGGATTACTCCGCTTACCAACCGGGATTGCAAGCAGGGATGACCGGGATTACTCCACTTGCCAATAGGGATGGCCGGGATTACTCCACTTGCCAAGGCAGGATGGCCGGGATTACTCCGCTTGCCAGTAAGGGAGCCGGGAATACTACAGTAGGCCGGGATTACTCCGCTTGCCAGGGCAGGATGGCCGGGATTACTCCACTTGCCACTAGGGAAAGGATCATGGACCAGGAATACGGTACGACGGATATTTACCTGCTCGGTCGGTCGGTCCTTCCCGGTTTGTCTGGAGCTGTCTCCTACCGGTGGGGTATGCTGCTTGCTCGGTGCTAGACTGCCTCTCGATTGCCGACTGACTCGACTCCGGACTGACTGCCTCGAGAACCCCGAGAGGGTACTCTCTGTTTAGCGCGATGCAGCCCGGTTTTGTTAGCTCTACCCGTAGTGGGGATCGCCGCGATCGCGTCATCGGCCGGCCGACAGGTGGGGACCTCACGCGCAGCGTGATGCGACGAAGATCGCGATGCTCTACTGGTACTGCACGAGAACTACGGAAAAGTGAAAACCGATTTCCCGGCTTTTCGCGACGGAATATTTTATAGAATTGAATTTAGCATATTTAAATTATATTTTATGAAAAAGAATGATGTTAATAGCACGTAAAATAAGAAAGTTAATCTGTAGTGCATCCTATTCCCCAAAAAATATAGTAACTTCGTTACAAGGTTTAAGCCTGATTTCGACTAATGTTGATTAAAAATTTAGGCTAATGTAAGACATCTTCACGGATTTAGACCAACTTTTGGCATATGCTGATTTTTTCCAGGATTTCGATAAGGTTTCGGCCAATACTGATAAAAATCTTCTGGAATTTAGATAAAGTTTCGGAAAATACTGATAATTATTAGGGATTTACAATCAATCGGCTTGTGCTGATAATTGTAAGGAATTTCGACAAAGTTTTTGCTAATATTAGGCATCTTCAGGATTTAGGTCTGGTTTTGACTAAGGCTAGACATCTTCAAGATTTTAGACTTGGTTTCGACTAATGCTGATTATCTTCAGGGATTGAGACAAAATTTCGCCCAATGCTGATTGATAATATTCATGGAGTTAGGAAAAATTCAAAGTAATGATAAATATTTCCAAAGATTTGGGTTTGGTTTCGGTTAATGTTGCCCATATGTACGGATTAAGACAAGATTTCGACTAATGACAAATAGGGTTTGAAGTGCAACAATATGTATATTTTTAGATTGGTGATTATGTCAGCAATTATTATTAAACTCCACACAACCCCACAATTCTGTCTCGAAGAATCAAACACATCTATGAAGACGCGCCGCAGTCAGTTATATTACATGATTTTTGAAAAGCTTTCGACCCTGTCAAGCATTGCATTATGTGGACAATGGAAAGCGGTACTTAGTATATTAAATAGTAGGCGAATAAGTCTATAGCAGCTCTGTTTATCAAAAGCCTGTACCAATATAAACCAAAGTGCTCGAACATGTTCCACGTCTTTTATAGGGGCTCAAATTCGAGTTAAAAACTTTCAAAAACTGTAGCTAATCTACCAAAAAATTTATAATTTGAAAACTAATCGGTGATCATTTTCAGATTCAGCAAGTTCCAGAATAGGGTAAAGTTGGTAGAGACGCACCTTTTTTTAACCTGACCCAAATTTCAGAAAAATGATTATTAAAAGAAAATGAGCTTGTTTTTCAGTAACTCAAACTTTATTCAGTTATAATATTTATAAAGAAATGCAAAAAAAACAAGTTTTATTTTACAAAAATACATGAAAAAAAATTGTAATTGGCCATCTCGCCCTCAGTGTTTGGGTAAGATGCCCCACATAGGGTGGTAGGATGGCCTCTATACTCTGATACAAAATAATGAGCAAAGTAAGTTAAATGTTCCACAGGGATCGCGAAAATTGACAAATTTGCTGCATCCATCGTGAAACCATTGCTGGCAGTGTATACATTTTACCCAGTCATCTTTCTTGGTGGTCTCGGAATATTTTTCTTCACATCCCACGCACTCATCATGTTCAATTGAATTGTTAGAGTACCCATTTTCTAGCATAGTAAGGTCCCCAACTTCGGATTCACTTGATGAAGAAATTTTTCTTTTTCTTTTTCTGTTTATTTTCAGCTTCAATTTATTGCTGGTAACTTTTTCACTAGGTTTGGAAATATTTTTTTTTGTTTTCTTTGCTCAATATTATTAGCATCAGTCAACACGGTAGAAATAGGCTGAGCTCTTCTTCGGATACTTTCCAAAGCCCCAATATTTGGTGGGGGCGAAACCTGATCCAAAATTTTTCCTGGAGTTATATCAGAGTTTCCTTGAATTATCACTGATTGAGTTAAATTTTGAGAAGCAGTGGAGGTGCTAGACTGAGGGGACATTTCTCGTGCGGCTATGGTACTTGGCGGTATGGCAGTTTCGGATAGGAAAGCATATTCTGGAATGGCTTCTGGATTGAACAGATGTACACCAGTTGCTTTAAAAGAGGAAATTGCATTTCCTGGTACTGCTGCCTTACACCATGTCTCATTCATTAAATGTCCAAATTGGAAACGACCAATTTTTCTGGAAGGATTTGCTCGAATCCAGTTATTTGCAGCAATAGCATACGCATATTTTAATGACTTAAAAACCGCCCTGTCGACAGGTTGTAACCAATGCGTGGTATGACTTGGCAAACTGATAATTATTATATCGTTTTGCCTAGCAAATTCTAGCATCTCAACACAGCAATGAGAGCTGTGACCATCGACCAACAATAAAACATTACCTTCAGGTCTGTGTGGTGTAAAGTGAGTCTTTAGCCACCTTAAAAACAAATCTGAATTTATGTAGGCTGATTTTTCATTCATTCATGTAGATCTTCGACCCAGGAGACATTCCATCTTCGTATTCAGCTTTCAGATTTTTGCCTTTAAATATATCTACTTATTGGAGGTATAAAATGTACTATCAGCGTTACAGCATACAACGACTGTATTTGTTTCCCCCTTCTCTCCAGAAGTTATTACAGCCTTTTTTTGGAGCCTTTCCGAGCGATCACCTTTCCTGGGACATTATTCAGCTGTAGCCCTGTCTCATCCATGTTGAAAATAAGGCTGGGTTCATCAAACAAGTGAAACTCCTCTAGGACAGAGCGGAATAGATCAAAATAATGATTTACTCTGTCTAGAGACATTCCTAATCCTTTGGCTCCTATAGGAGTCACTACCTGTTAAAGGCTTAATATTGTCCTAACTATTCCTATTATGAAAAATATTACTTAGTAAACTATCTAAAATTGTAGTACGAAACTCAATAACTCGTCTTCATACAAAACAAAACCAAGAATAAGTAGCCAAAATAAGTTTAATCTGAACACCATATTATACTTACAATTGTTATAATTTAAACAAAAATACTATCCACAAATAACAACATCCTGTTGCTCACAAATTTCTATTGATTACACAAATAACCACAATGGCAACAAAATATTTAAAAAAAACCTCAAATTAACAATAAACTAAAGTCTGCAAGGACGTATAATTAAAATCAAATAAGAACTAGAGCACAAATCTTATTATAAAATGTAGATAACAAATAAATTATAATTAATTAATAAATTAAAATACGAGGAACCAGTTAGACAATAAAAATACAGTTATTTTATTATGTCCAAACTTATTTGCTGTTGTTATTATCTATATTCTTAATAATTATATTCATTTTTTATTTATCGATTTGGGTAATTCTGATGAATTTATATCATTACCAATTTTTTTTTACTCACACTGCTGATTAATGGGACCGGTGGGATAAAATTATTCAACAACCTTCAGCCTCAGTGATCGGGGATACTATTTTCGATCGACCCACCCCCATCGCATAGCAGTTTTACACGTTTACACCGATTTCTAAACTTTCCTTTTGGGAACGCTCCGGACTATACAAACTAAACTACAAACCCAAATAGGAAATTGGATCAAGCCATTACAGGGGTCGAACTGCGATCCCGTATGGTCATTATCAGAGATATTAAGTAAAACGGACACAAAATAGTTGTTTCGTTTCTAACCCGTATATATAAATCGCCTTGATTTTCCGTCTGGTGTATTGGGTTTGGCAATTACCATGGACGTAGTTTATAATACCCGAATATCAATAAAGTATATATTCTAGTTGAGAAACATTTTATTTATAAATTTAATTTATTATTTATTATTAAACAGTAGAAAAAAATTAAAATCGAGTGACCCCTCTAGCTGCGAATTAAAAAAAATTGTTTTGTAAATATTAGCCCAGAAGTACTTCCGATTTAACCGGAAGTGCGTTCAACATCTTTATTTTTATAAGCGCCCTTTGTATTCTACTTAAAATTTCCCTTTTAATGATGGGTCACAAGTTGGGGTTTGCTTTAAAGATGGCGCTGCAGGAGCCATTTTTCAAAAAAGTAAAATGGCGGCTATTTCATGTTTTCAATATCACACTTCAAAATCTAGCTATTTTAATATTGTTATGCATTGTTTGATAGACTCTTAAATGGAAACTTTGAAGTTTTTCATTGCAAACCTCACTGTTCGTCTATTTTGATTTTATCAAAAGTAACTCCAGGCCTTAGCAGCGTCATCTTTAAAGCAAAAGTTAACTTGTGACATCATTAAAAATGAAATTTAAAGAGGAATACGAATATACAAATAGTAATTTATAAAAATGAAGTTTGAAAACACCAAGATGGCGCTTAGACACCATCTTGGTGTTTTCAACTATCAATTACGCTTCAATTACTTTACTTCAGAACTACTGCTTTAGTTTTGAGTATTTTATTCCCTAAGCAGAGACGCAGAAAATCATATGATGCTAGATCTGGAGATCTAGAAGGCTACCTATTTGGAAAAGCTGAGTTCCGAGAGCAGCAGTACCTATAATAGGCTTGACATCATTCTGGAACTAATTTGGGTGAACACATAAAATTTATCCATATCTACGCCATTCATTCACCTACGCCACTGTAAATGAAACGATTGTCCACCGTTTCTTTCTTATTTCCTCGCCACCCTCGCCGATCGGCCTCAATTGTTTCTCGACTAACGACTGACCGGCAATTGTTTGCCTAGCTGCCAAATTTCCCTCGACCTAATAAAAGCCTGCGGTGTGTTGCCAATTTGGCCGATCACTGATGGGCTTCGGTTTAGGAAAATGACCCAAAAATAAATGGACAAGGGCGGTTGCAGCAGAATGCTGGGAAAGGTCGGAATGGAGAGGAAGCCTTTTTGAAGACGATAAAATACCAAAAGAATGAGATAAACTTTAATCAATGGGGGGGGGGGGGGGTTTGAGAGTAGAAGATTATAGTTAAGTAATAATAATTGATTCATTAGCTCAGCTGAGTTAACAAGTCGATTTTATCAACAAAAATAAAGAATCATTACGGACGGGACATAGTAGCGAAGTAAAATGCAGAAAAAAAAAATTAAGAAGAAACGAGACCACCCACTATAAAGTATAAAATTTAATTAATATTCGAATAATTGGACTATCAGAGATCATCAAAATCCATATTAAAAAGATTTTTATTCATGTTCGAACGATTTTTATGCGCCGTTCTCGCAGCAGGCAACCTTTTACTTAGTATTTTAATACCCTTTTTATATTTCGGTTTTATGACAGGTTTTATTATTTTATTCCGCAATATTTGCATCGTTTAGTCAAAATGTTATGATCGAAAAATATAAATTGTTGAGTAGGAAGTTTTACGGGTGCTCGCTCGTACTTGGCTTGTGCCCTGAATTACAACGTTACAATGGCCCATATTAAGTTGGAAAACGCAGCTTAAGGCCGCTTTACAGTAAGCGGTTTACGTTACGCGCAATGCAAATATGGTGTCAGTTGTTGGGCAGACGCATGCGTAAATTGCAACCCTCCTTGTACTTAGAGTATTGTGTCCAACCGTGTCTTCTTGATCAGACTCCAAAGTCTCGACAGTGGCTCCATGGTGTAGCTTAACGCTTCTGGATTGGTTGTCCCCGCAGTTTCGAAATTGCAACCTCGAAAGTCCTTCACAGTGGCAGAGAATGTGTTTTGCCAACTTCTTCCCTTCCTGGCAGCACCTACACAGGGTTTCATCCGCCAGGCCTATCAGACTCATATGTCTCTTTAGTCGGTAGTGTCCTGTTAGTAGTCCCACTGTGATTTTTATTAACTTCCGATTATAACTTAACATGTCTGCTGTTAATTTTGCCGAAGGTTTGCTGATGAAATCTTTGGTATGTCTATGTCCAGATAGATTAAACCACCACCTTTGGGACGCTTCTTCTATCCCTTTTTGAATGGATGTCTTGGCTATGGGCCTTGCGATTCTGCAAAATGGTTCTGGTCCTGTTAGTGGCTGGGACGAGCCTTCTCGGGCTAATTCGTCTGCCATCTCGTTGTCTCCATAGCCTTCGTGTCCTAGCATCGACGCAAAGGTCAATTTTCTATTAGCCTTCCCATTTCGTTCAACAGATTTATACAGTCCAATACTAACTTTGATGTTACTACATTGAAAGATACTGCTTTGATTGCTGCTTGGCTATCGAGGTAGATAACGACTGTCTTGTTGTTCACCATTCTTCTGATCATTTCCTCTATACAGGGGATGATAGCTTTAACTTCCGCCTGATATACTGTGGCGAGTATGCCCATAAGTCTCGAGATTTTGGTCCATGTCCTTGGTTCGTAGATACCGACCCCTGTTCCTGGGTCGGTTTTCGACCCGTCTGTATACCAGACTATGTCTGCCCTTATGGGTGGGCCTTTTATCCATAGGTCTCCTGGTGGTATTTGTGTTGAAAATGTCTTGTCAAAGCTATACTGCGGAGTGGAGCGGTCCGAGGGCATGCCTAGGATTTTATCCTCCTTAATCTCGTAGTATAGTTTATTCTTTTCGGTGCCGTGTCCTCTTATTAGTGGTCTTGTAAGAGAACATGGAGTGGGGGTAGATTTAATAATACCTCCATCGCTGCTGTTGGCGATGTGCTCATGGTTCCGGTAACAGAGACAAGCTAGTCTATGTACCCCATTTAGCCTTCTCATCGCCCCTACCTGTCCCACTTTTTCCCACACATTCTTCTACATACACCTAGAACCATTGTGGCTTTTAGCGCCACTTTTTGGATGTGCGTGTTCTATGTAAGTTTTTGGTCAAAGATGACTCCCAGGTATTTAGCTTCTTTGGAGAAGGGTATAACTTCTCCAGCTAGCCTCATTTGCTTTAGCCCTGATAAATCTCTCCTTTTGGCGGATGCCACCACTGTTGTTTTATATGGATTAACTGACATTTGTTCTTCTCTGCACCAGGAGTCTACGATGTTAAGGGATATTTGGCTTCTTTCCGATATGGTGTCCGTCAACTTTCCTCGCATCACAATCGTCACGTCATCTGCGTAGCCCAGGCAGTGAAAGCCTTCCGCCCGAAGTTTTTGGATTAGACCATCCACTGAAATGGCCCACAGTAGTGGGGATAATACTCCTCCTTGCGGACATCCTTTCCCGACTGCTGTTTTAAGTGTTGCCTCGCCATAGGTGGATACCATAGTCCTATTTTTAAGGCTGGCCTCGATCCATTGACGGATGGTTCCTGGGACTTATCTTCCTTCAAGGGCTCTTCCGATCGAATCTGGTGACGCGTGGTTGAAGGCGCCTTCTATATCGAGAAAAGTGGGTAGTGCTATTTCATTATCCTCTATGGATTTCGATAGCAGCCTACTCAAATATATGCATAGGTATGCATATTGACAGTTGCATAGCGGGTTGGCCTTTAGAGCAATATCTAGGCACAAGGTACTGAGGTGGGAATATTGCAGAAGCTTCTGGAGGAAGAACTGACAAGGTTCTCACAGTGGTGTAGGGATAACGAACTCAGAGCGAATCCCAACAAGATAGAGATGGTCATATTTACCAGGAAAAGGAAGCTGGAGGTCTCTCCCAACATTACGTTGGCTAAGAAATGCGTCAAGTATCTGGGTGTCTGGTTGGACTCCAAACTGACCTTTCAGGAACACATTCGGCTCAAGACCGCGGCGGCGCTCAGTGCCCTGTGGCTTGCCGTAGGGCGCTGGGAGGGACCTGGGGACTTGTGCCGAAAACTATGTTAGGGATCTATAGGACGATGATCGCTCCGATGCTCATGCACGGATCGGTTGTTTGGTGGCCAGGGTCCATGAAAATGGCGTCCAGACTAATGCTGGACAAATTACAGCGACTTGCATGCCTCTGCATCACCTGGGCTATGAGGATGGTGCCAACGAGGGCCCTGGAGGTGCTGGTGGGTTTGCCCCCGTTGGAGGACCGGGTGACGCGCGAGGCAGCCAGAGCGACCATGATATTGACTAATGCGCGGATGTGGAGTGACAACGGCTCCTGCAGGGCCATTGTGGTCTATGGCGGGGCTTGTCTGGTGACCTAGCCATTCTGGGTATGCCAGGTGACGCGATGGTTCCTGAGATAAGCTTTCCCGAGGGGCTGAACTTCTTCTTCCCTACAAAGGAGGATTGGACGGGAACCTGGGATGGGTTAGTCTGGTTCACAGACGGGTCCAGAATGGGAACACTGTCCGGAGCTGGTGCGTACTGTGAGGCCCTGGGGATAGTTCCGCCTCACTGGGCGACCACACTACGGTTTTCCAAGCGGAAATGTTTGCGATCATGATGGGGGTATGGAAGTCGTTAAGGCTCAATGTCGGTGGCGGGAGGATTTTCTTCTGCTCCGACAGCAAGGCCGCACTCATGGCGCTGAAGTCGGTCCGCACGCGCTCTTTGTTGGTAAGGGAGTGTAGAAGCGAAGCTGGCTGATTGAACTTACAAAGCTTAAAAAGGTTACGCTGATCTGGGTACTGGGACACTCGGGTGTACCGGGAAACGAGGCGGCTGATGCCTTAGCCAGAGAAGGCTCCGCCGTACGCAGATACTTGGGAACTGATCCCTGTGTGGGGATCGCCCAGAGTGTTCGCGAAAGAGCTTTGGAGGCCTGGATGGAGGGTCAGGCGAAGAAGGTATGGCGGACGGCTATGGGGATGAGATAGACGAGACTCATGATAGATGGGCCCGCGAAGAGTCTCGCCAAGGGGCTGTTGTGCCTACCTAGAAAGGAGTGCAGGGCCCTGGTAGGATTCTGCACAGGGCACTGTAGGCTTAGACGGCACCTGACCCTATTGAGAGTTGCAGAGAAGAGGGAGTGTAGATGGTGCATGGAGGACGACGAGACCCCATACCATCTACTTACGGAATGCCTCGCCTTCGCGTGGGCAAGATACAGAATTTTTGGGGTGACGTCGATCGAGCCAGATTTAGTGCGTCGTGTTAGTCTGAAGGAGATGCGGGCTTTCTTAAGGAGGACCGGCATCCTGGAGGTTCTCTAATGCAGGCTGGGGGAACAACAGGCCCAATTGGTGGCCTAAGTGCAAGGCCCGCTAGGGGCCACCCCTTCTGATACTGATACTTATACCTATCGATTACCCTTTCAAGGGTTTTCAGCATAAACGTCGATAGGCTGATGGGTCCTGATGACCTTGGTGCCTGGTCCGGTATCTTGCCTACCTTCGGCAGGTATATAACCTTTACCTGTTGCCATTTTGTAGGTATGAATCCTCAAGCTATACAGGCTCTAAAGATCTTACAGAGAGATGGGACCAAACTATCCTGTGGTCTTTGTAGAAGTACTGTGTATATCTCATCTAACACCGGCGATTTGTACGGTTGAAATTGGCTTACTGCCCATCTGACCTTGGATGGTGTTATGATGTCCGCTGCTAGCCTCCAATCTTGTTTCGTTGGCCTTCTTTTAGGAGGCTCTTCGAGCACTGTGGTTTCCGTCACCTGAATTAACGCTGGAAAATGAGTTTTAAGCTTCAGACTTGCCCCGCATGTTTTTGTGTGTTCGTTGTCTTCTCCTTTAGGAGTTCAACTCGGTTTGTAGAGCTTTCTTTTGTAGCACCTTGTGTATCTTTGCATATGTGGGGGTCTCGTTCACCTTTCGCAAAATATCCTCCATGAAACTCTTTTTGCCTTGCGGATTTCTTTGTTGTATTCCGTAAAGTCTACCCTATATAGATCCCATTCATATGTCTTCTTGGCCTTTGTGAACAGCCTTCTTACTGTCTCCCGAAGCTTATTAAGCCTATCGTTCCTCCAGACTGTCTTACCCCCTGGTTTCCAAGTCTTTTCTGGGCAGTTTTCATCGTATGCTGTAGCAACTGCTTCCGTCACCTTTTCGACTGCCGTCTCCAAACCTCTCGTTCCTTGGAGACCTTCGCTGAGGGATTGTAAGTATTCTTCCCAGTTTGTGTCTCTTGGAGTTCTGAACAATACTTCTTTGAGCACGGAAGTCTTTATGTCAAACCTTATGTGCCTATGAGCACGATGGCTCTTGTGACACGAGCCAGTTGACAATTTTTTCACTTATCCTATTTGTTCAGGTGGTCACGTCCAGGACCTCTCGTCAGACTGCGGTGATGAAAGTGGGTTCAGAACCCCTGTTAGCAATTTCTAATAAAATAAATTGGTGTAGTTACTCACCTCTAGCGTTTGTGCCCGTGCTGCCCCATAGAACAGGGTGTGCGTTGGCGTTGCACCCGGCTACTAGTTGTAGTTTCCTTTCCACGCAGTAGGATATAACATCCCTTAGGACCTGCAGTGGACACGGTTTCTCCTCTCCAGGGAAGTAGGCGGAACATACTATCCAGCGTTTGAGCCCCTCTTCCGTGATAATTGTTAAGATAGCTGTAACAAAATCCCCGGAGCACAGGCCCTGAATTAGTGTACAATTAACTCTATTACTGTAAAATATGCAGGCCCGTGGTCTTTTAGCCGACCTGTCGCACAATAATTTACCTTGTTTTGTTGTTAGGCCAGCCACTTGGTCACCCTGTAACCAGGGCTCTTCCAGGAGGGCGATGTCGATGCCTTCTTTTTCAGATCTCTGGCATAGCGTGGCTGAAGCAGCCTTGGCATTCTTACCTGCAAGACCCTTATTTCTCCCCTCATTGTGGAGGTTCTGGGTGGGTGCGTCCGTCCTTCACTTCCATGGCGGTATGTGTCCTCTCCATCGGACTTATGCCTTGAAGGTTGGATCCTTCGGGTCCCCTTTCCTCCTCGGCTTTGTCAGTCTATAGGAGCTGGGTCCTTCTCGAGGCTTTCTCGGTATCGCTGGCTTCTCCCTTTTTTTGATTCTTCCTATGCCGAAGAAGGGCTGCATTCCCAGCTTCCTTAACTCAGTGAGGAAGTCTTTGTCCACGGAGAAGATCCATACTTGGCCATGGTCGGTTGGTGTTCTCTCAAAGACTATCCACAGTCGCGTGTTCAGCCCATGGTTCCCCACCTGCAGTCTCTTCAGGACTCTGTCACCCTCAAGTCTTTACCCGTGTTCGTCGGGTATAAAGGCGATGCAGGAGCATGGTTTTGGGACTTCATCCCTCTCCAAAGCCTTTAGCTCTGCTCCATCCCAGGATTTCAGTGTTGGGATTATTTCTTTAACCCATTGAGCGTTGTCTCCGTCAATACACGTGATATTATGAGATATCCCGACCTATGTGTATACACTTAAGGAGGCGTACTTATGGTCCTTCTAACTGGATGTCTTCAAAAGCTCTCATCATGGACTTCTGGAGTGCTTTCAGATGGTCCAGTTCCATGCGTCGAGACCAAGGTAGTCTCGGTCTCGAGCTTCGAGACACGAGACCGAGACTTGCCAGGTCTCAATCTCGGCCTCGCGCACCCCTACTCTTGAACAGTTTTCTATTCTAACGTATTTGGTTGATTTTGGATTGGAAAAAAATCAGTTTACAATAATTTGTATTAAATCTTCGCCAATCAACTCCATTCGTTATACTCAAATTCAATACGAACAAAACACGACATAATTACTAATCCTCCGTAGGAAAAACAAGTAAACATTTTTAAAGGCCGCTTCACAAAATAAAGTCTAATCAGGGCTTCAAGACTCTTTTTTCAATCAGGCCATAATTGTCCCCTTTCGATGGATACGAAAAAGACAGAAAAAAGCCCCGAAAGACACTTAATTGTAAATTAGCGTATCTTACGATCGCTGATTGCCTATATATTCATTGAGCGCAACCCATAAATAACCAAGGGCGTAGAAATTAAATTCTTTTAAAACTTGAATATGTTCTTTCAGTGTTGCTTTCGATTAGCAGAGTACTTCCTCGTCATAAATGAAATGCGAATAATGAAGTGCATCTTGATAAATAAAATCAACAAAAGCAGAAACTGCAATAAATAGTGCCAGAAATTTTAAAACTAAAGACGAGAAGTATTATTTTATGCACGTCACTGCCTTAAGTCTCGTAAATAACGTCGACTAATCCGGTTCAAGCAGAAGACTCAAAGGGCCACTTACTTGTCCCTTTAATCTTATAATTTTCTTCCATGGATTATTTGCAATCAACTTCTTTGGAAGGCAGAAGGGAAATTATCGGGCTTCGCGTATTTCTATAATAATGTCGCTTAAGAAATTTGATTGCATTATTGTATTACGTTATTGGCTTGTAAAGCACTTATTACTCGTCATATACGTAATACTTACTTCAATGGGTGATTTCTAATTTTAAGACAAAAAAGACATATAAACGTATGCCCTAAAATTTTCAACAGATACCAGAGTTTCTATTTTTTTTCGACTTTGATCAGGAAGTGTTTAAATATTAATTTAATTTCAAGATAAGGCACACATCAAAATTTCAGTGCCTTATATTATTAATCATAATACTTAGCATAATAATACTTTTCCCATTAATTTTGGGCAAAATCCAGCAATTTACATCCACATCTCGTTGCTACCTCTGCATCCTTTTATTTCATTGTGATCCGGAAAGGGTGAAGGGAGTCACGCATGTACTTGCCTCACCTAAAGGTAAATGTCTGATATTAAATGAGTTTCAGAAGCGTGAACTACAATTTTGTTTCGAGGTTATGCTTTTTAACAATGTTAATTTGACTTGAGAATTTTACTTAAATAACTTTGTTTTTTTTTATTTTTTTTGCATGTCTTGTGTGGGTGTAAAGAATCCCTGAGACAACTGGGCTCTGCTTTTCGTGGTTCACATGTTTTCAAAGTCATTTTTAAATCAAAACTTTCCTTCGTTTAGTTTTTTTTAGTTCTTTATCTTTCCTAGATTAAGCGGACTTGATTAGGGCCTTTAAAGTGTAAAGAAGGATAGAAATAGCCATGAAAACAAACTTTCGACATGTCGTTGTATAACAGTTACCTTATCTTATAATAATTGCTATTTTATGGTGAAAGGTAATTACGGACATCTATCATCATAAAATGCCGTATTATTTCGGTTTTAAATTGATTTTCTTTTCGAATTTTCATCTAGACTTGAAATTTTGCTTTGCGTTATCGTTTTTGGAAGATAAAACATTTTTTTAAATAATTGAATACCCAACCGCATTAACAAAATTAAGTCACGAGGGAAAAAAGTACTGCGATTTCCAAGGGGATACTTTTGCCTTGGGTCGGTACTATCAACTTAATTGTATTATTACCGAACTGGCTATTCAACTTTTTTTTCAATACTTCGTTCTCCTAAAACGATGTCTACTAAAACTCAAAGGTCCATAGTTAGGAAAATTAAATTGATGATGGAGCACAAAAGGAGAAACGTCGGATTCAAAAAATACACAGATGGTGCCATAAGCTCTATCTTCTTCATTTATCGAGATATTGAAACGTAACGCGTTACGTTTCAATATCTGGATCTTAAGTTCCTATCCTCTATTTAAATAAGCTTTAGAGAACAAATCAAGTGGAGCCAAGTCTGGAAATCTGACAGGCCGTTCTATAATACCGCTTCTGTCTGGAGAGGAAATTATACATATTAAGTCATTAGAGCATAGGGTACAGGTCAAAAGGTGACGCGTAACTCTATTTTGTTTTGTAACCATAAAGTTTGACAGCTGTCAAAAATCACTTTTAAGATAGTAAAATGACATATTTAAATAATTATCCAAGTAATATTAAAACATATTTCTGGCTTTTTTGACGATACTTTTTCAATTTATCGACATATTCGAACGTTACATTCATCTCTAATGAGAAATGACAAGATGCCGAATAAAATTTGACAGCTCCCAAATAGCAGTTTTTGACAGCTGTCAAATGGCTTTATTTTATTTCGCAAAAATTCGTCTTTAGTGAAAACTGAAACTTTGGCTGAAGAATTGAAAACCGTAAATGACACTTTTGACATTTGTCATTGTCAGACTTAAATAGTTGTACAAGTAGTAAATAGAACTCGTTATTGGCGTTTTCCCTTACTGTTTAGAATGGATCTTAATTTCCTACTGTCTATATATGGTTTTAAATGAGCTTTAGAGATCAATTCAAGTGGAGCCAAGTCCGGAATTCTGGCAGGCCGTTCTATAATACCGCTTCTGTCTGGCGAGGAAATTATAAATATTAAGTCATCAGAGCATGGGGTACAGGTCAAAAGGTGACGCGTAACTCTATTTTGTTTTGTAAAATGATATTTTAATCTTTAACCAGAAATTTGACAGCTGTCAAAAATCACTTTTAAGATAGGAAAATGACATATTTAAATAATTATCTAAGTAGTATTAACATATTTCTAGCTTTTTTTAAGATACCATTTCAATTTATCGATATTTTCATCTCTAATGAAAAATGACAGGATGCCGAATAAAATTTGACATCTGTCAAATATCACTTTTAAGATAGGAAAATGACATATTTAAATAATTATCCAAGTAATATTAAAACTTATTTCTAGCTTTTTTGACGATACCTTTTCAATTTATCGATATTTTCGAACGTTACATTCACCTCTAATGAGAAATGACAGAATGCCGAATAAAATGTGACAGCTCTCAAATAGCAGGTTTTGACAGCTGTCAAATGTCTTTATTTTATTTCGCAAAATTCGTCTTTAGTGATAACTGAAACTTTGGCGGAAGAATTGAAAACCGTAATTGTCACTTTTGACATTTGTCATTGTCAGGTTGAAATTGTTAAACAAGTAGTAAATACACCCGGTATTAGCGCTTTCCCTTATTGTTTAGAATGGATCTTAAGTTCCTATTGTCTATATATGGTTTTAAATGAGCTTTAGAGAACAATTCAAGTGGAGCCAAGTCCGGCAATCTGGCAGGCTGTTCTATAATACCGCTTCTGTCTGGCGAGGAAATTATAAATATTAAGTCATCAGAGCATGGGGTACAGGTCAAAAGGTGACGCGTAACTCTATTTTGTTTTGTAAAATGATATTTTAATCTTTAACCAGAAATTTGACAGCTGTCAAAAATCACTTTTAAGATAGGAAAATGACATATTTAAATAATTATCTAAGTAATATTAACATATTTCTAGCTTTTTTGAAGATACCTTTTCAATTTATCGATATTTTTGAACGTTACATTCATCTCTAATGAAAAATGACAGGATGCCGAATAAAATTTGACATCTCCCAAACAGCAGTTTTTGACAGCTGTCAATTGTCTATATTTTAATTCGCAAAATTCGTCTTTAGTGATAACTGAAACTTTGGCGGAAGAATTGAAAACTCTAAATGTCACTTTTGACATTTGTCATTGTCAAAATGAAATAGTTATACAAGTAGTAAATAGAATCAGTTATTGCCGTTTTTCCGTACTGTTTAGAATGGATCTTTAGTTTCTATTATCTATATATTGTTTTAAATGAGCTTTAGAGAATAAGTCAAGTGGAGCCGAGTCCGGAAATCTGGCAGGCCGTTCTATAATGCCGTTTCTGTCTGGCGAGGAAATATAAATATTAAGTCATCAGAGCATGAGGGACACGTCAAAAGGTGACTCGTAACCCTATTTCGCAAAATTCTTCTTTAGTGAAAACTGTACATGGCAGAAGAATTGAAAACTGTAAATGTCTCTTTTGACATTTGTCATTGTCAAATTGAAATAGTTTTGTGAGTAGTAAATAGAGCCCGTTATTACTGTTTAGAATGCTTCTTAAGTTCCTATTCTCTATACATTGTTTTAAATGAGCCTTAGAGAAAAAATTAAGTGGAGCCAAGTCGGGAAATCTGGCAGGCCGTTCTATAATATTGCTTCTGTTGGCTAGGAATTATAAAATAATGCATGACGTACATGTCGAAAGGTAAATCGCTAATCGTTAGGTGATGGTAATAAGAAATGACGATACTGACGGTATGGTAATAAGAAATGACGATACTGACAAGCTTAAGAAACTAATATTTACCAAATCAAAAAAATCGAATCAACTGTCATTTGGTCATATACGCACTTGAATATCAAATACGGGGTAGGCTGACGAGCTTAGCTTCGAAGCACGATCTGAAAACCGACACGAATAAATATCCTTTATAACCTCCTAAATCAAAACCATATGGCCCCCATGGCCACTGACCATAAATTTTGACATTATAATGAGAATTTATGGGAAGCTTTTTTTAAGGAATCACCATTGTTGCCGGTAAGATAATACGATAACCAGATCACAATGATCTGTTAGCGTCAACGGTAGGCATCAACGGGTTGCATGGAGGCTGCAGACGTATTTATTGGTAACCCCGAGCTCGTACTCAGCGATTTATTTATTTGCGCAACAAATTATATATTTTTTGAAGGTAGAAAGTTGAGTTTACCAGAAGCAACTTGATAATTAGGCTCGACTTATCCCGTTCTTGGTATGGAATAATTTAAAGGCCTGAAAAGATCAGCGTTAGTAATGCGAAAATTTTAAAATAATAGTGTAATTAATACACTGACATATCAATGACCTTCGGTTGCAGGGCCGGGCTCGAAGACAGACTAAAAAATGCCCCATCGACGGGGGGTAGTGCCTCCCAAGTCGAACGGTAGCCCCGCACAATGGGCCCCATTAGTCGCCGTCAGCGTAAGTAATGTAATATTGTCTCGCGGAGGGGCCCCAACATTTGTCACTAATGACCGGTATTTATCGCGATTTATTAATACACACTGTATTAAGTGATGTTTTTCCTTTTATTTTTTGTGCGATCGTCATATTTGATTTTCATAAATTTTTACCAGTGGCATGACAGTAGTTGAAGAGTTACTGTAGTTTTGACTATCGATTTCCTGAATCCTTCATGGATTTTTTTTTCTTGTTGCCGCCATATTGGACTTTATGGAACTAAAACAGTAAACTAATACAAAAAAACAACAAAAGGAAATCAGCATCTTGGCAACAACGCAAAATAAATAAAGTTCACCTCCAATACCGGATACTTACATATGGATTAAGGCTATTCAAAATTCAAAAAGAATCGATGACTTTTTTCAGTCAAACGAAACGGAAATAGGAATGGGATGAAGTGTAATGATGGCGTATCGAAATCATCGATAACTCTCTTAAATATCAAAGAGCACGGCAATCAAAAATATTTGTCAAGAGTAAAACTATCATAATATTAAAGTATTCAGAAAATATCTTAATTGTTACTTTTACTTGCATCCAAATCCATAATATTAATATACCTTAATCGATACATGGATGAGAAATAGGAATGCGGTGAAGTGTGACGATATTGAATTTATCTATAGCGGTCTTAAATATCAAAGAGCATAGCAGTCGAAAATAAGTTTCAAGAGTAAAACTGTCATATTACTAAAGTATCCAGAAAATATTTCAATCGTTGCTGTCACATATACTCAAATCCATATTTCCATTATATTAAAATCGATATTTCGATGAGAAACAGAAATGGGATGAAATGTGATGATGATCTATTGAATAAGTCGATGGCGGTCTTAAATATCAGTAACCGAAAATGTCAACCAAAAATGAAACTACCATAACATTAAAGTATCCAGAAAATATATTAATTGTTCATTTTTCTTATTCTCAAATCCATATTTCCATAATTCTTAGACTGATACTTCGATGAGAAATGGGAATAGGGTCAGGTGATGGGGATGACTTGACTTCATCGATAGCGGTCGTAAATATCAAAGAGCAAGAGAGTCGAATATATTTTCCAAAAGTAGACGATGATGTATTGAGTTTATCGATAACGATCTTAAATATCCCTAAGAAAGACAATTGAAAATGTTTTTCAAGAGTAAAACTATCATAACATTAAAGTATCCAGAAAATATCTTAATAATTGTTCATTTTACTTATTCTCAAATCCATATTTCCATAATTTTTAGACTGATACTTCGATGAGAAATGGGAATAGGGTCAAACGTGATGGGGATGATTTGAGTTCATCAACAGCTGTCTTAAATAGCAAAGAACAAGACAGTCGAATATATTTTCCAAAAGTAGATGATGATGTATTGAGTTCATCGATAACGATCTTAAATATCCCTAAGAATGACAATTGAAAATGTTTTTTAAGAGTAAAACTATCATAACATTAAAGTATCCAGAAAATATGATAATTGATCATTTTACTTATTCCCAAATCCATATTTCCATAATTTTTAGACTTATACTTCGATGAGAAATGAGAATAGGGTCAAACGTGATGGGGACGACTTAAGTTGATCGATAGCGGTCTTAAATATCCATAAGTATGACGATTGAAAATGTTTTTCAAGAGTAAAACTATCATAACATTGAAGTATCCAGAAATTATCTTAATTGATCATTTTACATATTCCCAAATCCATATTTCCATAATTTTTTGACTGATACTTCGATGAGAAATTGGAATAGGGTCACACGTGATGGAGACGACTTGAGTTCTTCGATAGCGGTCTTGAATATCAAAGAGCAAGACAGTCGAAAAGATTTTCCAAAAGTAGATGATGATGTATTGAATTCATCGATAACGGTCATAAATATCCATAAGTATGACAGTTGAAAATGTTTTTCAAGAGTAAAA
>MU183052.1:30222-42602 GCA_016904865.1 Pissodes strobi | reverse complement strand
TTTGTTGAGCAGTCCGTCATGCCAAACTCTGTCGAATGCCTTTGAAAATATCCAACGCAATCGCTCGAGACTCTCCGTAGTTTTCAGGATGTGTATCTCATTAGTCGAATTCATGTAATTTGATAATGGTTTAGTTCAAATTTACAGAGGACGTAATTATTTCATCGTTTAGCGGTCACGCATATTAGTTTACGTATTTTCATTTAAATTGAACGGTATTATTTGAGAAATTCTCGGAGTGAATTCTATATATTCCTGCAAAGGTAGTAAATTGAATTTTTAGTAGAATTTCTCTGAATTTTTCTCATAGTATTGTTGGTTTTATTATTTTTTCTTTTCAGGCTTATTTCATTAAAATTTCAGTTTATTTGTAACATCAAGCATATAATTATTAGCACTTGCCCTGTCGTGTCTCAACACTGATGTATCGACATTAATTTGCATTTATGAGAGGTTAAGCTCACATGTCTAAATTTACTTGTTTTTTTTCCTTATCTTTTGTCTAAATTTATATCTCAGTGCGAGATAGTGAGTACCTTATCTTTGTCTTGAATTAATTGAGGTGTAATTACGCTCAACTATCGTATATGTGCCAAGGGCCATATAAAAAAAAGTAATAGAAATTACTTATTTGGAGTTATAAGACTCGTTTATAGAGAGGTTGTACCTCTATTTTTCTGTTTATCATCATTTTTTATTTAGATTTGCCGAGAGCCACTGTTTGAAACGTAGTTCCATCATTTTGTTTTGAATTTTATATCTTAAAGTAAAGAAAAAGAATATGAAGGGTAACTTTTTCTGCTTTTTGTGGTGGTGCATCTTCTAAGCAATTAAGGAGTTCTGAACCCAAGGTTTCAGATTCCAAGATGATTATTTCATCCTGGGCTGATTCTGGCTGCAAATCCTTGGTGGCTGTGTTTATGTTTTCCTTCCTTGAGGTACCTGGTGCGGCACACTCCGCTGGGGATGTTCTAGCACGGCTTCGAGAGGCAGAGTTCGCAGTCCTTTGTCTAAATAGGGCCTGGTTATGGGGACTCTTAGATCGCATTCAACTTGGAGAATTTGATTCAAGAGACGATAGTGCGCTCGAACTTGAGCGACTTGTGTCAGGGGTTCTAGTTTTTTGCCTTCTTTTACCCGTTCTACTATTACTAGAACTCCCAGTAGTTCTTTTTTTTGCGTGGCCAACGTCTATCGTAAGAAGAGGAGCGTCTTCTTGAGCTTGATCTGGAGCTCTTCACGCTGCGATCAGCTAACGCATCCTTCAGCCTTTTAATCCTTTCCTCAAGGGAACGCCTTGACCCCTCCATATAATAGATTTCGTAAAAATCTGCTTAAAAACTTTTTACAAAGTTTTGTTAAAATTTTAGCGTGCTTAACTTCCCGCGCACAGAAAGCAAGATGACGTTATTGACAGACAACCAAATATGGAAGAGGGATTGACAGATTTAAAGTGCACATACCATTTTTTATATCCTCCGGACTTAAGACGCAGCTTCTGAAGTGCACATCTCTTACCCTAACCAACCCTGGGCAGTCGGTAAGAACATGAGTGGACGATTCCTGATTTTCTCTCCAACCCTACCTGGATTCCAGATCTTCTACGATCCTCACCAGGTGCAAATATCTGTTTAAGCGACAGCCTTATGCCTCCATTGTTCAAAGCCATGAATGCCATCGCTCTACAAGGCGCTACGCTGGGCTGGGTAGGGATGTGCACCCCCATGTGACCATGATTATTATCGATCTATGCTTTATAAATATTTATTTTCGCGTGCTGCTTGCACGTGGCCATATTTCTTTCTTTAGTGGTGAAACATTTTATTGTAAGGGGATCTTCTAACAGACGCACTATGAGTCTCAGACGGTACCTCTTTCTAGCATTTAGTGTATTATTTGTTTAGTGTCTGAACTTCCTCCCGATTTTCACTTCTTCGTCAGGTGAGTTGCTTTTGGGTTTTTTAAGTGTCACCATTTTGTGCTCTCACGTAGATGGTTGCCATAGCAGAGGTTTTGTCTCCTCCATTGTTTGAGGCAGCCTAATTATTGACTAATTTAATATCACTTTAGTATTGCATCCTAATGGACTCGGAAGTGTGAACGGAACTTGATCATGTTTTGGGTAGTTTAGCAATTAAGTACCTACCCTTTATTTCAATTTAGTTTACTTCAGGTTATCTGTTAATTATTGATATATTTCCAATCCACAAGGAACAATTTTTACATAGGATATCCTTAATATTATACAGGGTG
Organism: Pissodes strobi; assembly: GCA_016904865.1. Lineage (NCBI taxonomy): Eukaryota > Metazoa > Arthropoda > Insecta > Coleoptera > Curculionidae > Pissodes > Pissodes strobi. The sequence goes on along the minus strand of MU183052.1, from coordinate 40,349 downwards.
TCCCGATAAACAAACCACAAGTTTTTAAATAGCTTTGGTTCATTTTCGGGGACATCTTGGAGAAATGTCTCCTTTAAAAATTTCTTCTTATAACCTCGAGAACATCATTTGAAACTAAATTATAAAAATAATAATTTTACATAACATATTACAAGATCTATACAACTTTCGAACGTGACTAGTTCAATAGAATTATGCAAGAAATTAACGGAGCACTTAAGATCTGAAATTCTACCGAAATAAAATTATTTTTAATAGACTCCGTTACATTCTGACGATTAAGCCACATTAAATATTTACAACGGAATTCGCGAAGACAAATTGACTGATCCTTCGATACCCGAAACGTTCTTTACAAAAACATCTTAGCTTAGTCGAAAAAGAGACTTATTTAAAAGAGAAGATTGAACTAACTTAATATCTGGACTGCTGAATGAGTACTTGTGCAATGAAGCTATTGAAGCGATTATTCTTCAATACAGTTTATATTATCTGGAATAATTCAGGCTGACCTCGAACATTCTCCCGCCGCTCCCCGTATCCTGATTACAATAAAACCATAAAATTTAATGAAACTCTCAACTTTAAAAAGAAAAATAAAGAAAAACAAGGCAAATTTTTCATCAGAACTTCGGCAAATTTTAGAAGTTCGTAAAAATGTATCGGAGAGTTTATGTCTCCCCGGGGTGAAATTAAATGGAGACAATACGCTTTGGAATTTGCCTAACTGCTCCATTTTTCTCAATTTTTAATCTTTACGCTCCGAGGTCTGCCAATAGCGGCACCCGTAACTTATAGAGTGTTTGATTAATTTTTTCGTCGCTCTAATGTTTTAATGTTAGCGTTTAGTTAATGAAAAGATAGACCTGTATGTCTATGCTAACCCTCCAGTTTTTCAAATTAGATAGCCTCGGTAGAATCGAAATAATATGGCATTTTATGATGGTAAACGGACACAATTAACTTACACTTGGCAGTAATTATAAGATAAAATATCTGTCCCAAAATGATTTGTAGCAGGCTTATTTATATGGTTGTTTCCATTCTTTTTTACGTTTTTAAACACTAATTCCTTCTCGAAATTTGGTCAAAAATAGGCGCTCTTGCTCCAAGACAAAGATATAAATGTATTTGAATTAGGACCCACTACATCTATACAAGGTACCACATATTTTATAAAATGAATTAACTACGAGACTATTCAAACGCAAAATATATAGACAAATTGACTGTCATCACCTCGTTCAGAATAGGGGGGGGGTTGAAAAGGGGATGACAGATGGAGACATGTTGCAGGCGCTATGTGACGACAACGAGTCAATAGCGCAACACATAGAAGGGGACGCAGGGGCGTTGAGGGTGGTGGCAAGGAAACCCGCCATGAAACCCTATAAAGAAAACATAATTCTAGAAGCTAAGGGGGATGTCTTCAGGGAGATAATGAGGGCGGGCAAAGTAAATATGGACCTCACGGTGAAGTGGGTGTGTGGGCATGTGGTTAATTTTTGCAAGAGGAGGTGGTGGGCCACAAGTGTGGGGGGACACGAAGGCAAGGACTGCGATGACAGTCACAAGCTAGACTGTCCCAATGCAAGAGGATGAGGGTCTAGAAAACCGAGAGGTGCCACTCAGCGAGCGATAGGGATTGTCCTATTTACAGGACCAAACGGGAAGAAAGGAGGGCAAGAACTGGTTATTAGAATGGCTGCTGGAGAAACATTCTCTCTCCTGCAATGGAACGCAGGAAAAAGGAGAGAGGCGTGTGAATTGATGAGAAGAAAGTTGTGTGAATGGGACATCGATGTAGGGGGGATTTTAATGCGAAAAATGAAGCCTGGGAGGAGTATAACGGATGCTATAGGGGGGGAGGGGTAAACCAAAATGATCTTCAGCTATAAAATGAGGCAGAATCACTAGCCACATTCAGTGGGACAAGGGGGGAGAGTTGGGTAGATACGACCTGTGGGAAGGGACTAGCCCTAAAAAACTGGAAGTTAGAGGACGAAGAATCACTACATTCGCTACCAACTGGAGATGAGTCTGGGACAGGAGTACAGACCAAGACCTAAATACAACTTTAATGCGACAAACTGGGAAATATTTGAAGCATGAATTAAGAAATATGAGGCAGGCCCACTAGAGTCGAGAGAGAACCTGGAAAACGAGGCTAAAAACTTCCAACAGCACTGCAGTGGGATCTGCCGAACTAGGATTAGTAAGTACCAAGAGGGTGAATTTGTTAAGGAGGAATGGTGGGATGGCCAACTTGAAAAAATAAGAGCAGAGGTTCGTAAAGCCAGAAAGGACTTCCAAGAAGAACTGGACCAAGACCGTAGGGAGACAAAAATGCAGACATGGATGGGTAAGAGCAGAGAATATGAAAACTTGATAAAGGAAAAGCGACTTCAATGGTTGAGGACGGAACTAGAGAATTTAATAGAAAATGAAAGTTGGGAGAGAATATGGGAGCTGCTGCGCAAGAAAGGAATTGTCAGAGGTGAAAAAGCGATAATGGACAGGGGAGGAAGGGAAATTACATAAAAGAAGGATCTAGACCTTTTTCTGATAAAAGAATATCATCCAGAATTAAACAACACAGAGAAAGTTGAAAGGGAGCGCTACGAGCGCAGTAGACAGCATTTCTGACAAAGATCTGGAAGAAAAGGAGGTGGAGGAGGCAATTAGGTCACTGAAAAATAACAAAGCATGTGGAGCGGACAGCATTCCTAACGAGGCGGTGAGACACATATGGGAGGCAAGAAAGAACTGGATATTGCAACTTTACCAACAATGTTGGAGGACTTCTTGCTTTCCGGAGGCTTGGAAGGAAGCCAAGTTATGTTGGATCCCTAAACCTACGGGAGGGTATAGGCCAATAAGCCTACTACCTTCGCTCGGCAAAGTGCTTGACAAAGTAGTGAATGTGAGAGTGAGATGGTGATACGAGAGGCATGAGAAAATGAGTTATGAACAGTACGGATTTATGAAGCACTCTTCAGGCGATTGAAAGGGTAATCGATAAATTCGAAGAGTGAAAGGGAAGGAAAAGCACTCACTAGTCGTGACGCTGGACCTCACGAATGCCTTTAACCTGGCATGGCCCGTCCAGGTTGATCGGGAGATGGACAGGATGGCTATGCCGGGTAGAATGAGAGAGATGCTGTGGGACATCCTGAAGAACAGAAAGATCCGCTGCGAAGAGGCAGAGAGAATGACAGAACGGGGTTGTCCTAGGGGGTCGAGCCTGGGGCCAACCCTCTGGATAGTGTGTATGGAAGGATGGATAAGGAAGTTGAGAGAAGCTGGGGAAGGAGTGTATGTGCAAGCCTTTGTCGACGATCAGGTGATAGTTATGGAGGGCAAATCAGTCAAAGAACTTTAGCGAAAATGTATCAGCACCTGGGAAATTTGTAGGTCATGGGAGAGGGAAAGCCGGTCTAGGTACAACGTAGCCAAGACTAAATGTATGTTTGTGGAAGCTCGAGGCTCAATAAGGGGACCGGTGGTTCAAGTAGGGGATCAGAGGGTAACATGTGACTATTGGATCAATTTCCTAGGGATAAGGCTTGATACGAAGAAGAATTTCATTGAACACGTTAAGAAAGTGAGAGCAAAGGCCGGAGGGATCATTACTAAACTTGGGGGGCTTTGTAGGAATAAGGGGAAAATTAATAAAGATAAGGTGAAGTTAATCTACGAGCTTATGTGCCCGCTTTGACGTATGGATGCGAGGTATGGGGTGAAAGGTCCAAGTAGAATCCAATGCAACATAGAGGATGTTTCTGGTTATGATGTGTAGAACTTTCAGGACTGTGCCAACGGAGGTGCTGCAGGTGGCAGTTGGGGTGCCCCAGCTGGACATAGTTGCTGGGATTAGGAATGCGATGAGGACGAGGGTGATTGAGGAAAAGAGAATGAATGGAGTATGTGAAAGAGAAAGAGCGTGTGTATGGGAACGTCTTGCAACAATGTCGGGGTATCTAGAAGGGGAACAGCGGGACAACGTTTTTGTGGACATGGGTGGTGACGAGGGAATAATGGGCCTGAGATGTATAATACAATGAGGGGGGGGGGCTGGGATTTACGGGTAAGCGGCACTGTGCAAGGCAGGTTGTGTGGAATATTGTTTGGTTTGGAAACGATTAGGGCAATGCAAGAGAATGGCCAGTCCTTAGAACGGACTCCAGGATGGCAGTAGCAATGCTGAGACATCCGAAAACACAACATAGGCTGGTGAATAGAATAGACGGCCGAATTAAAGAATACGGGAAAGCGGGTCAGAATAGAATGGTCTAATAGGGAGGGAGAATGAGGGGATAAAAGAAGCGCAGAAGCGTAGAAGTGGCCGAATTAAAGAATACGGGGAAGCGGGTCAGAATAGAATGGTCTAATAGGGAGAATGAGGGGATAAAAGAAGCGCACAAGCAAGCAGAAAGAGGCAAGAGTAGTAAAATCGAATGGGGAATTGGGGGATGTTTCAGATTGTTGAATGGGAAAGCAATTAGAGAGGAAAGTAATGAAAGGATGTTGAATGATTGGCAAGAAAGGTGGAATGGAGGTGAGAAAGGAAGAGCATTGTACAGAATTTGTAGAGAGGTAGAGAGAGACAGGATTGCCCTATCTTTCAAGGGGATGCAGCTGGTAACTGGACATGGAAACATGGCCGGATATATATAAAGCGATTCAAACTTCAGCAAACAGACGGTATATGTAGTTGTGGGGAAGGAATCGAAGATGCGGACCATGTCAGAGGCAGCTGCACCTTGGAACATAGAGTCAGAGTGAGAGAGCAGATGTTGAATGAGTTTGGTGGATGGGATAATATACAGTTACGAATGAGGAATAAGAGTGTGCCAGAGGAGGTGAGAAAGGTGAATGAATGGGCAACAGCATCGATTAAAGATGACGATTTTGTCAGGTGATTCATGCTAAGCATTACAATTAAGTAAATAGGATGACGCCATCATGTCGGGTTAGAAAATGTACGCAAACATATGGCACTTTTGCAGAGTTATCTCAATTGTGTAGCATTAATTAATTAAGGATCACTATGAATGTGTTGTCTGTTTAGTGGAAATATACTGTCTTGTAAATTTAAATAAATGTAAATTAAAAAGAAAAAGGCTTCTTTCCCCGTTAATCACCCCACCATTATTGGGGTCCTCTTAACAGGAGATCCTCGTAATGGGGGGGGGGGGGGTTGGTAAAGCGGAGTTGGTTGGGGTTTTCTTTTTCTTCATGTCATCACTTCGTATATGCCTATTTAATTTCATGAAAACAAAACGTACCAGAGGTATAAAAACGAAACAGTGTATTACGTACTGTCAATTACTATTTTTTTAAATATTGATAAATGGATGCTGCAGATTTAGTGTAGATATTGGCATAAATGGAACAAGTATTAAAATTAATTGCCATCACCTTGTATATGCTGAAGTTATTTCATAAAAATGAAGCAATCGGCAGTGCCAAAAGGGTACAAAAGTGAGGCAGTGTATTACGTACAGTCGATTACTATTTTTTTTTTAAATATTGATATTGATGCTGCAGATTTAGTGTAAATATTGGCATATTGAACATGCATCAAAGTTAATCCTCATCACCTCGTATAGGCTGAAGTTAGTTCATAAAAAGAAAGCATTTGGCAGTGTCAAAAGGGTACAAAAGCGAGGCAGTGTATCACGTACAGTCGATTACTATTTCTTTAAATATTGATAAATAGATGCTGCAGATTTAGTGTAAATATTGGCATATTGGACAAGTATTAAAGTTAATCGCCATCACCTCGTATATGCTGAAGTTATTTCATAAAAATATAGCCTCTGGCAGTGCCAAAAGCGTACAAAAGCGAGGCAGTGTATTACGGACTGTCGATTGCGATTCTTTTTAAATATCATTAAATAGATGCTGCATATTTAGTGAAAATATTGGCACCTTGGACAAGTATCAAAATTAATCGTCATCACCTCTTATATGCTGAAGTTATTTCATAAAAATTAAATATTTGGCAGTGCCAAAAGCGTACAAAAGCGGGGCAGTGCATTACGTACAGTCGATTACTATTTTTTTAAATATTGATAAGTAGATGCTGCAGATTTAGTGTAAATATTGGCATATTGAACAAGTATCAAAGTTAATCGTCATCACCTCGTATATGCTGAAGTTATTTCATAAAAATAAAGGCTCTGGCAGTGCCAAAAGCGTACAAAAGCGAGGCAGTGCATTACGTACAGTCGATTACAATTTTTTTAAATATTGATAAGTAGATGCTGCAGATTTAGTGTAAATATTGGCATATTGAACAAGTATCAAAGTTAATCGTCATCACCTCGTATATGCTGAAGTTATTTCATAAAAATAAAGGCTCTGGCAGTGCCAAAGCGAACAAAAGCGAGGCAGTGCATTACGTACAGTCGATTACAATTTTTTTAAATATTGATAAGTAGATGCTGCTGATTTAGTGTAAATATTGGCATATTGAACAAGTATCAAAGTTAATCGTCATCACTTCGTATATGCTGAAGTTATTTCGTAAAAATAAAGCGTTTGGTAGTGCCAAAAGCGTACAAAAGCGAGACAATGTATTACGTACGGTCGATTACTATTTTTTTTAATATTGATAAATAGATGCTGCAGATTTAGTGTAAATATTAGCATATTGAACAAGCATCAAAATTAATCGTTATCACCTCCTATATACTGAAGTGATTTCATGAAAATAAAGCATTTGGCAGTGCCAAAAGCATACAAAAGCGAGACAATGTATTACGTATTGTCGATTACTATTTTTTTAAATATATATTGATAAATAGATGCTGCAGATTAAGTGTAGATATTGGCATACTAAACAAGTATCAAAGTTAGTCGTCATCACCTCGTATATGCTGCAGTTATTTCATAAAAAAAATCATTCGGCAGTGCCAAAAGCGTATAAAAGCGAATCAGTGTATTATCAATTTTTTTAAATTATGTACTCTACATTTCGTATAAATATTAATCGAAAACAAAGTGCAAATATATTAAATAAATCGTATTCAAAATAAATTAAATAACCAAACTTAAGACTTAGAATTTCTTGGTCTGCTCATTCTAGTCACGTTCCATTTACAATAATTTTTAATAAAACGAAATGAATTTCAGTCAAACTCCCATAAAAGAATTTATTCATACTGATACTATCGGCGGCACGAACACTTGGTAACGTTTATGATCTTCGAACGAAGATATCATTTTTTATTATTTGTTGAAACTGGACTTCAGCTACGCCCACAAAATAATAAAATTGGGTGTTTTGTCTTCAAAGGCATATTTTAAGTAATAATTGCGCGTGGGTACTGCTCACATCAATCTTTATTATTGATCTTCGCCTTACTTGGTTGTGTGAGGGTCACCCATTTATAATCCAACGGGCAAAGTACTTGTCTATATCTGCCAAGAGAACTATAAAAATGTTACCAAATGCAATGTTTTTATTCTCAACGAATTCATAAAAGGCTGTAGTATACCATAAGCGAAGCTTCCCAAGGTGTCAAAAAAAATCAATTTGACATCATTGTAGTTCACCTGGAATGGCTCCACCATCCAGTCGAGGTATTCGTAAAGAAATAGTCCTGGTAAGAATATAAAAAATGAGAAGAAGATGAATAATGGAATAGATTACCAGATTTCTAGATCTGACCCCCATTAGCTGTTTTCTGACATACTTGATTTTTGCGATAAATTGTACCACTAGAATCTTAAATATTGGGGCAATGTTATCAATATGGATCTTGAAAATAGACATTTTACGGTGGTGTTCTGCACGTAAGGTTTTGGCTGAAATATTTGGCATACAAATTGATCGGTGGAAGTGACGCGGTAGACTGGCCCACAAGATATCCGGATTTGGCCTCCATTGATTTTTTTACCAATAACAATCGCAATGCATAGGCCAAAAAGTGGCACGTGAAATGAACAGTAGGCATTCCGAAAATCCATATTTACAGCGTCGCCTCGGTATTTAAGTTACGACCCGTGTACCCCCGGTATCATAATTCATTACACAGACACCGAAAACTATAAAAATGTTAAGCCTTCCGTATCAAAGATTACGTATCTCTTAAACGAATACGCGGAACCGAGAATTTATATTTTTAAAATATGATACCGGCCGCTACGTGAGATGAGAGAATATGTTCCAATTACGACAGAGCACAGATTTTGAAAAATTTATTATTGCCCGTATTTTTTTAAATATTTTTATTTTTAGGAATCGGTCTAGCGCGGGGACGTGACACCGAGATCGTGCCTCGAGATAAGCGAGTTTTTATTTGAACGACAATGACGAATTAATGTTTCGAGCGTCTACAGGGTGTTCATATGAAAACTATTCATCCTTTAAAACGAATTGCTGTATCAAGTTCCAGATAGTTTACATTCCTATCCAGAGGTTAAGGAAAAAAATTAAGGAGAAGGTGAGAAGAAGTAAACAGAAATCAATCAAGATATTAAATCGATGCACCGGTATACGAGCGAACAAAAGAAAATAATTGCAATAAACTATCTAAAAAGAGAATGAGCAAAGCATCTCAGAAGAAACACAAATAAACTAGTCAACAAAAATAAAAAGTAGAAATGCTAAATTGTGAGCTTAGCCAAAAGCTGCAAGGTTTATCAAATTCAAAACAACACGAGGATTTGGTATCTGAGTAATTAAATAATTTGCAACAGGATAAGCGTTCGCTCCTAAAAAAAATAAGAAGGAAATGCTGAAATGGAGCTTAGTTAAAAGCTGCAGGTTTATAAAATTATAAGCTTCTGGTTGGTTGCTATTTTGTTTAATGCATATCGTCTTCTACATATACCAAAACTCCTTTGGGTACATTGCGTGCAAATCTCTATATTGTTCTTCAGCTGAAGCACGAGGATTTCGTATTGGAATCATTAAATAATTTGCCACAGAATAAGCACTTGCTTCTAAAAAAATTTAAATGGGAAATACTTAAGTGTGAGCTTAGTTAAAAGCTGCAGGTTTATAAAATTCTAAACTTCTGGTTGGTTGGTATTTTGTTCAATACATATCTCCTTCTTCATATACCAAAACTCCTCTCGGTAACAGTGCGTGCAGACATATGAGCTCCATCTATTATATAGTTCTCTAGCTGAAGCACGAGGATTTGGTATGGGAATTATTAAATAATTTGCCACAGAATAAGCACTCCTTAAAAAATTAAAAGTTAAAGGCTGAAGTGGAGCTTAGTCAAAAGCTGCACGTTTAGAAAATTCTAAGCTTCTGGTTGGTTGTTATTTTATTTAATACATATCTTCTTCTTCATGTACCAAAAATCCTATTAGTAACAGTACGTGCAGACATATAAGCTCCATCTATTATATAATTCTAGAGCTACAGCACGAGGTTTTGGTACCTGTATCATTAAATAATGTAAGGATATCTGTATCATTAAATATTGTAAGGATACGAACTAGCTCCTAAAAAATATTGAAAATAGAAATGCCGAAGTGTGATCTTAGCCAAAACCTGCATGATTTCTCATATTATATACTCCTGCTTGTTTGTGTTTTAATTTAATACATAATCTTTATTTCTACACCCTAAAAGTCCTATATGAGCTCGATTATATAGCTTTTCAGCTAGAGCATGAGGATTTGGTATCTGAATCATTAAACAATTTGCCACAGGATAAGTACTCGCTCCTTAAAAAAATGAAAATAGCAATGCTGAAGTTACAGCATACTCACGAGCTGTATGATTACTCAAAAATTCAACAATTCTGATTGGTTGTGACTATGTTTAATATATACTCTTTTTTCCCACACCCCAAAAGTCCTTTCAATAACAGTGCGTCCAGACATATATGAGCTCTATTATATAGCTCTTCAGCTTGAGCAGGAGGATTTGGTATTTGAATTATTAAATAATTGGCCAGAGAATACGCTCTCACTCCTATAAAAAAATGATGATAAAAGTGATCGTAGCCATAAGCTGTAGGTTTATTAAATCCTAAATTTCCGGTTGTTTGTTATTTTCTTCAATACATATCTTCTTTTTCATATACCAAAACTTTTTTCAGTAAAAGTGCTTGCAGACATTTAAGCTCCATCTGTTATATAGTTCTAGAGCTACATCA
>MU183051.1:216933-237626 GCA_016904865.1 Pissodes strobi | reverse complement strand
TGCCATCTATACTGACTTTTCCAAGGCATTCGACAGGATTAATCATAATGCTCTGCTCGGTAAGCTGAGAATGGTTGGGGTCCAGGGGATGATGCTTGACTGGTTATCTAGTTATCTTTCTGGCAGAACCCAGGTTGTAAGAGTGAATGGATTTAAGTCGGGGCAAATTAAGAATGTCTCAGGTGTTCCTCAGGGATCCCATTTGGGACCACTGTTATTCATCATATTTATTAATGACATTGCCCACTGTTTTAAGTTCTCAAAGTTTTTATTTTTTCCATCTGAAGTTCTACATTTCCGTTTCATCTGTGTATGATTGCGTGGCATTACAGTCTGACTTCTCTGATTTGGAGTCTTAGTGCAGGGACAATGCATTGACCCTTAATGCATCAAAGTGTTACCACATCAGCTTCTCCCGTAGGCGAAATACAATCAGTTATGACTATAGAATCAGCAACTCGGTCCTGTCCCGGGTTTCAGAGATCCGCGATCTTGGTGTCATCATAGATTCATCTCTATCTTTCTCTCAGCATGTTGATTTAATATTATCCAGGGCTTTATCTATGCTCGGTTTTCTGAAAAGACAAACAAAAGATTTTAACAACACATCTTCCCTACGAATATTATATTGTAGCCTTGTCAGGCCAATTCTGGAATACGGCTCATCTGTATGGAATCCTTGTTACACTTGCTACATTCACAGAATAGAGCAAGTTCAGAGACGGTTCTTGAGATATTTGGCATTTAAAGCTGGTATTCCCCCTATATATGACTATCACTATGATTATCAATTGACTATCACTATGATTATCAATTCACTGTCCACTCGAAGAGAAATTACATATATTAAAATTTTCTATAAACTAGTTAATTGCATGGTTGACTGTCCTTTCTTAACCCTCTTCGATTGGCTTCTCAATTCCTGCAAGAAGTACTCGTTTCAGATCCTTGTTTCATCAGCCATTCAAGAGGACTAATATTGGCTCCAGATCGTTCTTGTGTAGAACGGCTTGTACTGCCAACTCTCTTCCTGACGATTTTGACTTTTTTAATATGTCATACAGTGGTTTTGTCAACCTATTGCAGCATTATAAGATTAGCCAGTAGTTTTGTTGAACTGCCATTTTTAATTTAATTTAACTTGTTTTTCTTTTTATAACTTATTGCTATTGCATTTGTATTTTGGAATAATTCTAAATGTTCATAAATTTCAAAACTTTATAATTTTTATTTTACATAGTAAGTTACATTGTGATACTGTTCCCTACCTTATGTTGATATAGTATATAATATTGTTGACTTTAATATTAATTTTATTGTGATGTTTTATGATTGCTATTGTATGTTTTAATTATGTTTTTTTTTGTACTAAAATTGGGTTAGGCCGGTTGATTAATAAATAAATAAAAAAAAATAAGAAAAAAAACATAAAATAATGTAAAACCCCAGCAAACAGCCTATATTAAATATTGGTAGAGATCGATTATATTCAATTGAGTACGGATTATTAAATAATGACAGCAAAAATACAAATGCTTATAAGCGAGGCAAAATATCAAGGCATATAGACTAATATGTAAAATTATTATACGGTTTCAAAAATAAGAGAAATATATACATTCTAACCTATAGGCTGTTAAGGCTCATATAGCTATTCAAATAAATAGGCTAATGTTAGAAATTGATACAAGTTGCACAATGATATAAAAACTTAAAGCTAATTAAACCAAGTAAGTCGTGACCACGAACCGTTAGCCGCAATATCAGACATTTACCTGAGTCAGTATAACATATATCAACTACACAGGCTTTACGTGTAGTAAAAATAATTGCTGTATAGAAATGACAACTTATGGAAACTAGATTTAAAGCAAAGTTTTGCAAATATAAAAGCTCTAGTAGACAAATGTATCTTTCAAATATACGAGCAATCAAGTCTATAAATTACACTTACGAGTCAAATTATTTAATAAGAATGCCATACTAATTCACCAAAGATAAAAGTTGATTATTACATTAGAATGTTCACATACAATTGAATGAAAAAAGGTACAAATAAGTTAGGCTTATCTGTGTCCTTTAGCTCTCAAACCAGCATGTATGCTCTCACATACCCAGGTCTCGACAACTATCCAAGGTACACCAATAGTAACCACTGTATACTTCTCACAAGTGGCTGGTTATGTAAGATAGGGTGCGTTAATGATGAGCACCAATTTTATACTATATTATTTTATGCAATCTAAATCACACTTATTACTGTTCTTATTTTTAGTTACATTATTACATCTTACATCAATCAGATAAGTTAAGTCACTCGTCACTTCCACTAGGCATTGGACACTATAAACAACTTCATTTACACCTTTATGTTTATTTTCTTGCAGTAATTTCCAATTGTGAACAAGATACGTTATTTCCTCAGCTCTGGTATTTGCTAAACGATTGCGTTTTTTGTTGTGGATCTAACTGAAATTACTGAATGACTTTCAGTTGTTGCAGAGCTAACTGAAACTGATAATATACGTACAGCAACTTCTGAAATCCGACTGACTGCAGATACCTTTCCACCATACAATTGGCGACACTGATCTTGGAGAAACCCATACAACTTGTGTACCTCATAGGCCATCTTTTGCAATGTAACTGGCCAAGTCACTTAAATCTTCAGCAATAATATTCAGATATTTAGATTCAGCGACTTTGTGAATAAACTTCATTGCATCTACATGCTCTTCTGTAGTTAAATGATAACCCTGACTTGAAGGATCCAATAATTCAGCAACGAAATGAATTGGTCCTAAATCCATACATTTATTTCCTTTAACTTACTGCAATAGTTATTTGTGTATTTAGAGCGCAAAGTAACGGATTGCCGCTTGAGAAAGAAAACGGCAATCTTACTTTGCGTTCAAAAAACACACAGAACTTTTTCTACAGCCGCATTTTTTAAAATTAAATGCACATTTTTCTCTATACTTATTCTGAAATTTGCAAATGATTATCCGTTTTGACATATCATATTCGGGCTTCGGGCATATTTAGAACAGGAGTGCCAGCAACAAACTGTAATAAACGCACGACTGTCATTTATTTATCTTCGGTTTCCATGACCATTCATAGCACACTCGACGGAAAAAGTGAGAATTTTCTTTTCCATGTTCGCGCTAGAGCGCAAAATAAGGATCCACGGCATTCGTCGATTTTGCGATTTCATTTGAATTTAGTAATAAGTTATTTTGCGCGCGGCTGTAGAAAAAATAGTGTTTTTCTAGACCTTTGTTAGTGGAAATTGTGGTAAAAGGGTAGGATTTTTCTGTAAATCGTTAAAGGTATGATACACTTTATGAATTAGACATTCATTGCTTTCATATTGTGTTATCAAAATTACAATTGGTTATAAAATTAATATTAGTCTTTCAACTCGAACTGAAAAAATATTGTCATCTAAAATTCGGGATTTTAATTCTTTTTATTAACAGTCTGCGGCCTTCTCCTTTCCTGCTAGTGTTTGCAGTGTGTTTTTGCAAGTAAAAAGCCTTTGTAGAGTGTCAAGAAAAGTTCCCACAACGGGTTTTCACTGGCGTTTTTAAACTGACTGTAATATTTTTTGAATAGCGCATTTAAAATGTATTTTTTTAGACATTTGACTATCTCTGTGCAGCTGTTAAAGAATGTTTGTGATGGTTGCTGTCTTTCGCCACAAAGCAACATTGGAAGTATTAAGCTAAAAGCAAAAAACCCAAATTTTGGTCGGTAAATTTTTTTTGGGTATTTACCCGATAAATACCCGGTATTTATATATTTACCCGTTGGGTACATCACTAATTCCATGTGACTTTCCCAGTCTGGCGGTTAAAAATCCTTCCGTGAAGAAATTAGGTTTCTTGCTACTAATCCATCAAAATACAGACAGGCCACCAAATATAAGATATGTAAGAACCCATATGTATAGCCTTAGCTCAAAATCCCATCAAGATGGTCTGAAAAATTTCAGATGCGAGCTACCGACCGGTTCTACCCAATGACCGTGGAAAAGTGACATGCATAGATAAAGTAAAAAGGGGGTGACATGGCAGTGGCTCATCCGCCTCGACCAATATGTCCCTTCAAAAAAAAAACTTCAAAAACTTACTAAACTCATTAGTACTAAACCAGCACTAGGTAACGTGAAATTTTGCACATTTAAATACGTATTTCGAGACCAAGCAACAGATGATCCTACCCAAGCCGGCCAACATCTATGCGAACCATAATCAAGAATAATCAATTAAATTAATAAATTGTAACAATGATTTTAGTACAATCAGGCCATGAAATAGTACAACCGTTATTTTTTTGGATAACCGTAGTACTCCATCTGACACGAGTCGCATGAATCACGGTTTCGTGTTGAGATCATTAAGCAGGTACCAGGCTGGAATTTTACTGCATTTAGCGGTACAACTGAAAGATGGTGATGTCGAAATTCGATCAAACATCGGGGAATATATTATTTGGCAACGAAAATACATATCGAATGTGCGAAATATAAACCAAATTTATGTTAATTTTAAATATACGAAATTTAAAATGTTACAGCATTACATGCCGTGCAGAGGTTTGCACTTAATAATTGATTAAACTACTTATTTTTAGATTAGGCGGTGTAACTATTTCTCGAAGAAGTAAAGAACTGATAACTCAAGTTACCAAAGGGGCAGCATATTTGCATCATTCCGAAATCTTAAAGGCTCTACAATATTGCCTAAATAATATATGTGATCAAAACCTAATAAAGGAGATATCTCGTTTGATTATAGAAGTAAATGTTAGAATAAATAACAATCCTGAAAAGTTACTTAGACATCCACTTATTTTAGTCATTGACGAGGTAAGTAGAACATCCCAAATAAAAATATAGATTTGAGTGGCATGTCGTTTACAATACAATGGTTGATGATGCATCTCAATTATGCACTTCAAAATAAAGATATTCGAAGACACTTTTGTGGGAGTCACTTAAGTAACTTTTCTTGAGGGTTCAATATATTTACATCATGCAGGACTAAACGAAAAATTAAACGTAAACTCGCCCAAAAACAAGGAAGGTTTTTTTTTGTTATGTCAATACGCCGATAGGTCTTTGTTTTGCTTTAAAACCGGAAATATGCAATTTGTTTGTACATTAGTGCTCTCTAAGCTGGATAAACTGCTGATAAAAGTTGGTTCCGTATTTTAGCGTAAGGTTAAGAATGGTTTTGAATATTTTGGTGTGTTTTAAGGGAGTCTTTGGTCTAAAGGTGTTTTTACAAAAATGCCAAACTGATTATAAACTACTCTTCGAATAATAACAAAAGAAGTGATTCAACTTTGGAACTAATTGGGATTTGATTTTGACATGCTTTAAAAATAAACGCAGAGGTGAGGCTGATTTATGGTACGAAATTTTGAGCCCCCCAGTTCCCTTATATTTACTAAGACATGCTGATACAAATTTCAAGAAAACTAGCGCTATTTAACTAGTTTAGAGAGCACTGATACGCAAACAAACTATCTATTTTCCAGTTTTAAAGCAAAACAAAGACGTATCGACGCATTGGAACAACATTAAAAAAGCTTCCCTTGTTTCTGGCGAGTTTATGTTTAATTCTTGGTTTAATCTTGTATAATGTAACTATATTGAGTATTATGAAAAATATTTAATCATAGCAAATCTACATAAAAAGACAGCATTTTAAATATTATTAAATTTACTTAAACTTTGGCATTTTGGATAGGCACGCTTATTAAATAATCAGAGGAACTCAATAATCTTAACTTAACAAGAAAACAATCTATAAGTCTATTTTTTAAACACAGCAACAATACTACGGTAAAACTTTTGGCTATTTAAACGCAAAGGAATGTCAAATGACTATTAAAGTAATTGATAAATAGAGTACAATATGGAGATTGTACGGAGACCAATTCTGTTGTTAACACTACGTACTGTATGCCTTACAACTAAATGGGCTAAACACTACAATCCGAAGTGATCATTTTGGTTTACCTGAGCTTATTACATATATGCCTGCTTGCGCTAGTAGCTGCACCAATTATAAATATAGCAATAATGGTAGGTAGTAATAAATGGCCATACTAATTAAATCAACCGACCCGATAAATTAATAAAAATAATAAAATTATTCAAGACTATCTTAAAGCTCGACAGTCAATGCTTGATTTATATTAAAAAAAAGAAAAATTAAGAGCGATTATATCAATCGGCCAGAAAAATAAATGAACAAATCAAATTAATCTATCTAAAATCTTGGCCGAAAAGACTAGATTTATATTTATATATTAAAAGAAATGATTATCAATTGACCAGAAAAATAAATGAATAAACGAGGTTTTGATGGCTCTTTCAAGGCACAATCTATTGTGCTAATAGGTAATTAAACACAAAAAAAGAAAAATAATACTGCTTCCGTACGATACCCATTAGATCCGCTTCATCAAGCTCAATTGTGGAGGCAGGAAGTACCTCTGGTGGAGGCGCCTGGCATCTGTAGTAAACCCCAGGGCAAGTACTGCTACTCGATGGCCCCGAGGGTAGAACCAGCAGAGAACATGTAGCCCGGAGATAAGATTGGCTCTAATGTAGCCCGGAGCTAGGATCTGTAGCCAGGTAATAGAATTGACCCGGAGATAGGACTTGTAGCCCGGTGATAAAACCCTGTAATAACCCAATACGCATTAGACAAAGCCCCCTTACTTCAATAAAAAAACTATAGCCCCCTTGCATAAATATATTTTCTTTGTAAAACAAATTCTCCCAAAAATTATCAATGGATTTTCAATGACCATCAGCAAATTAAAGAAATACTAAGGTACAGACAATTTGAATATAAAAAAGATAGGTATGAATCACCCCTAAAAGAAAATATAAACTTCCCCATAGGATCAGAACTAAAGTCACATTAAAATTAAAATTGATATATTCAGATTTGATAAAATGGAATAGATAAGATAACACATGGGACGCAAAGCAAATGATGGACTATGCACAAAAAAAATTAACACAGATAAAGCAATCAAATCGTTAATTTGGACAAAAAAACTGTAGCAATAATTACCTCGCTTTTGGCGGAGGGTAGCTAGAGAGTCGACGGTCTCGGTTTTATACGACGAACTCGAAAAGCCTCTAGAAATAAGGGAAAAGACCATTAGCGTCATGGCGTCGCGTGCTTCACAAGCGATAGGGAAAGAAATAATTCCAGAGAAAATGCTTACCTAGTGCAGTAGTTAAATCCCGATAAATCGGTCGTGTCAAAACACAATCAGAAATAGTATTAAATAACAATACTAAATGTTGAGTCATTGCACTGAATCATATCTTCTTTTCGCCTCGAAGGGTATTCTTAGAAGAACAAAATCTTCCGTTCCGTCAATTTGCCTTCCCACTTTCACGAGATAAGAGAACTACGTCAGAGCAGCAAGAAGTGATGAGCTGAAAAATGCCAAATGATTCGATACGAGGAATAATTCTAAGATAATAAACGACTTAATTCTCGTTTATTATGGTAGTAGAACGACGGCAGGAGCCACAATTAATGAGCTGAAATTAAATTGATTAAGAAATACTAGAGAATGTTCCCCAACAAAACAATAAACTTTTAAAAATTTAAATCGACAGCAGCAATTATGGGAAATAGCACATGCCTACTACCCAGGGCCGCCAATAGAACCAACCGCTAGTGCAGGCCGCGTGGAAAGATAAATATAAATATCTGAGACCAGTCCAAGCCAGAGGTCCCAAAAAGCTCTCAGAAATGATCAGCCGGTGATTGGAATTAAGCAACCGGGGTCCCAAAAAGATGAAATATTCAAACCGGAAATAAAATATGAATTTGACGGATCTAATGAGACTTTGCAGTAGGCTTTATTAACACAATTCTTAAAAATATAGAACAGTGTGCTGGTTGTTCTACGGTAATGTAATATAAATCAAGCTAAGTTATACTAATAAATACTAATAACATAATATCCTATTTTAGTGACGTGATCAAACCTATGCGATCTGTGGTTTGCTTATCAGCTAAAATAAATATAGTCACAAAGTGCCTGAGGGCTATATAAGAGAAAGGGATGATCAAAATAGTTACTCAAAGCCTCAGCAGTATTATAAAAGCTAATACAAATATAACGTTAACCTATATTTAGCATTAGTAAATGCGACAATTTTAAGCTTATTGACAGCAAAACGAATCAATAAATTTAGAATTAATTAACCGAAGAGTAATTCTTACCGCAAAATAGAGCATTTTTCATATAATGCAGCATATAAAATGAAATTTAAAAATATTCTACACTGGCCAAATCGGAATGTTACAAAGTAGTGGAAAATCATTGTGAAAAAAGTGAAAATGTGTGTTTCCACTGCAAAAAAATCAGCAAAAAAAAAACGTTATAAAGTGCGGCAAATGTGTAAATTACTACAATTCGGCCTGCCTTATACAAGCAGTGACGCAAAAAATCAGCGAAGTGTCGCCATGTACGCCTACGAAGAGTCCAGGAACCATGAAAAGGATCTTTATGGGATGATAATCAAGCTGCTAGAAGAAAAGAACGCTATCCTGGAAGAAAATAGCCGTGTGCTCCAAGCAGAAAACCAAATTCTGAAGGACTTGCCAGTAAAAACAAAAAACGAGGTTATAATGCCGGAAAACATAAACATCGCGTCAAAAGTTCCATGTGAAGTTATCAACTCGTCACATGACTTGGACTTGGCGATCAGAGAAGAAGGAAACGAAAGAAAAAGTATGAAATCGATCAGCGATCAAGCCATCAAACTCATTTCGATTTCCGATTCTGTTGGAGTCGCAACACTGCACGTCAATGTCAATAATGTTACCTCTGACAGCAATAGTGGCGCATCGTCGAAAAAATCAAAACAATAACAAAGCTTTTCACAATCACAACAAGAAAACCAAGCAGGTGTCGGCGATTCGGCAGCATGGGAAGTTGTCACTGCTAGAAATCGACCCAATAGGGGAAACAGGCCGGATCTCCTGCAAGGAACGAACAGAAGCTCTGCCAAAAGTAGTAGAGATGATAGATCCCAAAGTGTTTCCTACAAGAATAAGAATAAGAGGCAAAATACCAGACCAAATCCTAAGAAAGGCGAAAACATCGATGACTTGTTAAAAGTTGCAACAAACACAACCAAAGCCTGGATATTTATTTCTGGTCTGGCTCTAGAAACAAAAGAAGATGATATAGTTGCCTTCTTTGATAAGTATGAGTTGGATGAAGATTGTTTTTGTGAAAAAATGGTTACCAAAAAGGATCGCTTTTATAGCTCATTTAAAGCGGGCGTTCCTCAACATACCAACCAGACGCAAGAGGTGATGTCCCCCAATGTGTGGCCTGTTGGAGCAACCATTTTCTCCGCATTGAACGCCCGCTGTCCACCAGGAACATATAACTGAGGACTTTCGAAGTTTAACAGGAACAACTCCTTTCACTGTAATGCTCAATCTTTACGTAATTCTTTTTTGGATTTTGAAGTACTTCTCAATGATGTCTCCGCAGATTATTTGTGCTTGACTGAGCACTGGCTGGTACCGGAGGAGCTAAACACTATCTTCATTAAGGATTAAAGGATGGTTTCTGGTTTTTGCAGGTCGGTCGGGTCTCATGGCGGTGTAGGTATCTACATCAGAGAAAACTTAAGTTGTGGTCTTTTGGATCTAATGTGCAGCTTGTCACTGTGTATCGTACACCTGATGGTGATCTAGACAAATTTTTTAGCATAATGTTAAAAGCTCTTAAAAAAGTTGATGTACACAAATCTCTTATCATAACGGGGAACTTTAATGTTCATTTTAATGAAAAAGACAACAGAGCTCTAAAACTGTGCATTTTTTTTAGATCCTTTAATCTTATAAAAAAAAGTCAAATTTAATACTCGGGATGATAGATGTCTTGATAATATCTTCACAAATATTGATTGTATTACAAAACCAGTGGATGTCACTCACATCTCAGACCACAAAGGTATTTTCCTTGAAACTATTTAGCCATCTGCAAATTCCTAAACAAGATTATGTTATAGGCCAATAGCAGAAGATGGTCTCTCCAATTTATATGGTAATATGCTTTAATATAACTTTAATTTTGTTAATAATGATAGTTTGGATATTAACTTGAAATTCAAAATGCTAATTGATGTGTTAACAAATTAAATAAATATCTCTTTGCCAGAAAAATCAAAACTAATCAACAGTAATAATAATCCTAATAAAAAGTAAACTGGTTCAATGATGACTTAAAAGAAATGCGTAATAGACTTCAATTTGTGTGGGCTTTAAATAATAGAGATCCCATTGCCATGCCTAAGAGTACTGTAATTGAATATAGGAAAAGTAACAGAAAATCCATTAGGCAAAATTCAAGCAAATGATGAATTCATAAAAAAATGAAGTAACCCTCAACAAGCTATGTGGAAACTTATTAATAATAAAAGTAAAAATTATGCCTCTGACTCTAATTTAAGACTAAATGCAAATAATTTTAATAACCATTTCTGTTCAACTGCTGATAACGTGTTAAATAAACCTGAAATTTCTCAACATCCTTTTAAAGATTACCTAAAATCCATTCCATTGGAAAACGTCTGGCCTTTTAACTTTCAGTCAGGGAGTTTTGATGATGTCAATATGGCTATATCAGAGATAAAAACAGTAATAGCAAAGATACAGACGGGTTTAACACAAAAATCATCAAAACAATAAAAAGTTATTAGTTCAACCCCTAACAATATTAATAAACCAATCTATAGCCTGCAATACATTTCCTAAAGCTTTCAAAGCTGCAAAGGTGGTACCCCTCTTTAAGAATTAGGGCTCCATCGATGACTGCAATAATTATTATCGCCCCATCTCTTTACTGCCTATCTTGTCAAAAGTTTACGAACGTATTTTAAAAAATTAAATTAATAAGCACTTTTAGTCTAACATGTCATTTGCTATAAACCAGTTTGGATTCCGGAAAAATAAAACCACAACTTTAGCTATTGACCACTTTGCTAATAATATTTTGGAAGGGTTTGAAAAATATCTTGACACTCTTGATTTTTAGACCTTACCATGGCTTTCGATTGTGTCACACACAACATTCTCTTAAAAAATTACCCTTCTACAATTTTTACAATGATGCTGTTCATCAGCTGTTTGATTCATATCT
This sequence comes from Pissodes strobi, assembly GCA_016904865.1. Classification (NCBI taxonomy): domain Eukaryota; kingdom Metazoa; phylum Arthropoda; class Insecta; order Coleoptera; family Curculionidae; genus Pissodes; species Pissodes strobi. The sequence continues at coordinate 226,415 of MU183051.1, read as the reverse complement.
GTCAGACCGTGATCAGTATGTTCATTTTAAGCAATGTGACTCAAAGAAACAATCTCTGAAGTATGGTGTACCTCAAGGGTCGGTATTGGGCTCTATCTTATTTCTCATTTATATAAATGACCTGGCATACCCTCAAAGTGATAGAGTCAACACTGTTTTATTTGCTGACGACACTACCTTCTACATCAGCTATCACCCTTCAGAAATTGACAATCTCAATTACCAATCTTTTGAAAAATCTATTACAATGGTTTCTAGCTAATCGTCTATCCTTAAATGACTCTAACTCACAAAGTATTAACTTTACTCTCAGGAATAACACTGATACTGGACACCCTCTCCTACTTCATTGTGCAACAGAAGCCAAATTTCTTGGAGTACACTTAGATGCAGGATTAACCTGGGAGCAACACCTTATCAACCTTTCAAAAAAACTATCCCGACAACTTTTCCTGTTCAGGAATATTGTACGGATAACTTCCAGAGAAACTTTTAACAGCATACCATAGCAACTGTCATTCTCATTTAACTTATGCTATTCTCTCCTGGGGTCATCCCTGTCATATTGATAAAGCTTTTGGGCAACAAAGAAAGTGCATACGTATTATTTCTGAGCTTGGTTATAGAGAGGACTGTCGAAATTCCTTTAGGGATCTGAGAATTTTGACTTTACCATGTGTCTACATTATGCAGTGTTTGCTGCACATTAAAGAAAATCTTGATCTATACAGATCACATGAAGATTTTCACAACTATCCAACAAGAAACAGCAACAATCTTGTACCAGACTTTTGCCGGCTTGAGAGATCCAGAAATGGTTCGAGATATTTAGCAATAAAGTTCTACAACTGCGTGCCGTCTAGAATAAAGGATCTTAGCTTTAATCAGTATAAAAACCAAATGAAGAACTACCTTGTGCTGGATGCTTTTTTTCATTTGGGGGAGTACTTCAAGTTCAATTTTAATCTGTCTTTGTCAACTTTTCTTTGTTTTTAATATGTTTATTTTTCCAAGGAGGGGAGAGGATAATGGATGTATAATGTTTTTTATTTTTTTTAACCTATTTGTTTGTGGGTACTTGGTGATCTAATGTCTTTTGCAATGTTAATTATAATTTTTACAATTAAGTTAGCATTATAGTTCTTAGAATAATTAAGTTAGTTTAGTTTATAATTTTACTACTTTGTACAGGGTGATCCCCTATAATGTCGCCCCCCTTTAACTTTTTTATTTTAAGTGTCCCAAAAAAATTAAAAGTATGGTTATGTAGGTACTGAAATATACTTTTTTTCTGCGTATAAAAAATATTGGAAAAATGATCAGTATACAGGGAAAAACAAAAAGTATTTTTTTTTCAATGGATCACCCTATATATGAATTTATTTTTCGATTCCTCGTAAAATTCTAAGCATATTTTATGTATGATAATATACCTCTAGAGTTAGTAGTTTCACAGCTATAAACAGTTGAAAATCGGTACTTTGGCTACTTTTCACCTTGGTAGCAAGAAGATCATTAGAGATGGAGTAAAATGAATGTCACATTCCAGTCTTAACTTTCCAAGAGCTATCTGATGGTGCTAACTGATGGTACCTACCGAGGTACTAGATTTGGTACCCATGGTACCGCCTGCCAGATAGTACCGGCAAATTGCTCTTGAAAAGTTAAGATAGGAATGTGAAATTCATTATTTTACTCCATCTCTAATGATCTTCTTGCTACCAAGGTGAAAAGTAGCCAAAGTACCGATTTTCAACTGTTTATAGCTGTGAAACTACTAACTCTAGAGGTATAACATCATACATAAAATATGCTTAGAATTTTACGAGGAATCAAAATATAAATTCATATATAGGGTGTTCCATTGACAAAAAATTTACTTTTTGTTTTTCCCTGTATACTGATAATTTTTCCAATATTTTTTACACGCAGAAAAAAAGTATTTTTCAGTACCTACATAACCATACTTTTAATTTTTTTGGGACACTTAAAATAAAAAAGTTAAAGGGGGGCGACATTATAGGGGATCACCCTGTACAACATTTTATCATTTTGTCTGACTTGTAAAAGTACTTATTGTATGTTATTACCAATAAACTACTAACTTTTAGAGGTAAAGATAATTTTATTTAAATGTTTGTTGTCATCCTGATCTTGCAAGAAGATGTGATCTTTACTTTTTAGAGATAAAGATAATATTAAGTTTTATCAGGTGTCAGGTTTGATATAAACATTACTTAAGATTATTGTCAAAAAGATACAATATTCTCTTTTTACATTACTAACCAAAAAACTTTCTCCAAATTTATTAGAAACAGTTTTGTGCGAACACAGCTAAGCAAAATCTGACACCGATTTCAAATCATCACGCGGCAAGCAGGTACTAGAATGAATACAAATAGTGTTTTTCATTATCTATTTCACTTGAGTGTTTTATACCAACAAAATGTCATAACAATTGCCTATATCATGGTTTTTCAGCAACATAATATTGATATACTAAAGTAAATAGGATAGGAGCATTGAACACGAACAAACATTAAATATATAATCAAAATTTACACGGATGGCGTATCCTATAGATCAGCTATTTCTATCGATTGATAGGTTTCTTCCTTCCTTAATTCATTGCTATCAGCTAAGCATCTGCGAGGAACAATTACTAAGGTCTCTGCCAGTCCAAAGTGCAATGTTGTCTATCGTATAAACTAGTTTATTTTAGCGTTAAATATAATGAATATATTGATAATTTTTTATGTTATTTTTTAGTCGTTAGACAGTTTGCCTTGGGAGATGATAGAAGTGTTGTATGGAGAGCCAATATCCCGAGTACCATCTTTACATTTTGCATATTTTTTGTTTAAAGTTCATGAAAAAGAGATCGAACAGGGCCATAAGGTATGGTATGCCATGTTCATGATTATACCGTTTTAGATTTGTTATACAGACTATTCAGCAATACTTTGCCAACATCCTGTGTCATCAGAAATATTAAATGTATAACGGAACCAAAGAAAATTGTAATAACTCAACATTTCTGTTAACCTAGCGCATTTTGGTGTCCATTGTCAAAAATAGAAATATCACAACGGATCATTTCAATAACCTCCAAATAAGGTTTTAATTTTATTTATGAATTTTGTTGAAGCCAGTTGATTTTGTTGGAATACAAATATTCAAAGATAAATTAAAAACCCATTAAAGAGACTCGTATATTTTGGGGACACCGACGCACAGTGTTCGGAATGACGATATTTAGGAGCTCATTTGGGCGAAAACCAAACTTCTCAGATTATCAAGAAAACATGTTATCAGTATAGCTAGACAGTTATTCGACTTAAATCCGGACCAGTCGAAGGACTCCTGGTTACGTACTTGCCGAGCGACAGCATCAAGTAGGCGAAACTGAAAACACCCGATTGTGACAATCTGCCACCGTCATAGATTGTTTATCTTAACGTCAATATTATGCATGTTTAAGTGAATGTTTCGACAAAATAGTTGTATTATCCTATATCCTGAGTCATTCAAGTAAGTTATATATATTTTTTGTGAAAATAGAATGTCATCGTAATTTAAAAAATATAAATTTTATAAATCACGACAAAAAAATCGTTTATTTGTTAAAGTTTTTGTTTTGACAGATAAGAAAAAAAAAGTCCCATTTGTACCGTTTTAATTTAATTTTTTTTTTTTTGGAAGATATCCAAATTCCTTTGAAATGACACTAGTCACTAAGTGCGCATAGGTGCGCGGGCGCTATTATCGGTAATTTTTTGTTAATAGGTATCCCAATGGCCGTAACACGATTGCAGCTATTTGAGCTTTTGCTGGACAACCAACTTATCGCTAAAGCCAATACAATAAAAGTAAGGAATAAAATGGTTGACTACGTTACTTCAAGGCTTGCAGCTATCCCAGAAGATAATGTTAGTGTTAAAATATCCGTATTTTCCATGCACCTTTTAGGCCGTTGGAAGGCATGCGGCCGAAAAAAAAAATAACTTTTTGTCGTCAAGCAAGGAATGGCTGCAAAAGGAGCTATTTCAAAGCAACCAACATAATGAGGTCGAGACACCATTATTTAGAGCTGGACCAAGTTTACGTCGAGACTTCTCCACTGCGAGCGTAGCAACAAAGAAGAGGCGGACAAAATTGCTAGTTGCGGATCATTCTCCTGAAGAATTAGTGTATGCAGCTCGCACTAGCTTTACAAAACAAGGCAAAAGAAATTTAGCAACTGCAATAAAACGAGCAACAACATCCAGCCCTCGATCCCTACGTGCGATTAAACAAATAAAGGCGCCCAAAAAAATCATACGACCTTACACACCCGAAGAAGCATTGGCATTAATTATTAACGCGAATCTGTCTACTTATCAATATAAACAAATTCGGTTAGAGGCAAAAAAACGATATTGCAACATATATCCTTCATATGATAGGGTATTAAATGCTAAAAAAGACTGCTATCCCAACGACATAAAAATCACCGAAACTATGGGCGAAGTAAAACTTCAAAGTTTACTTGATCACTCTGTCCAACGACTAACAAAACATCAAGATGAAGTGATGACCCGCATTAACGAGTCGGCAAGATTAAAACTAAAATCCAAGTGGGGTTTTGACGGGAGTTCTAGTCACTCCATGTACAAACAAAAATTTCAAGAGGACTCAGACGCAGCAGATTCAGACATGCTTTTGACATCGATTGTGCCTTTACAATTGACAGCTAACTTTAAGGGCTCTGTAAAAATCATTTGGCAAAACCCTCGTCCTTCCTCCACCCGTTTCTGCATTCCTATTCGATTCCAATACATAAAAGAAAGTCAAGATATTATCAAGAAAGAAAGTGCATATATTAAACATCAAATTTCAGATCTTAAACCGACAAGCATAAATGTCAGGGGACAGTACTTCAATGTTCACCATGTTCTGATGCAGACAATGCTTGATGGGAAAGTGGCCAATGCACTCTCCGATAATAGGTCATCACAGTCCTGCTACATATGCTTGGCTACCCCTAATCAAATGAATGACATCAATGCTGTGCTCAGGAGGCCTTGTAGGACAGATGTATTTTCCTATGGTTTATCGACCCTGCATGCACACATTAGGCTGTTTGAATGTATCCTGCATATATCGTACCGTTTGGAGACCAAAACATGGCGAGTACAAGCAAACGATAAGGCTGCAGTTGAAGAAAAAAAACGTATCGTTATCGAACAGTTTCGTAAAAAAACTGGGCTGCTCGTCGATGTTGTCAAGCAAGGAAGTGGCAGTACGAACGATGGCAATACCGCGAGGCGGTTTTTTAAAGAGCCAAAAGTAGCGGCCGAAATCACGGGAGTAGACGAGAATCTAATTATTAAATTCTCTATAATACTTCAAGCATTAACTTGTGGATATAAATTACGAACTGAGTTCTTCCGAAGATATGCTCACGATACGGCCAGACTCTTCGTCGATTTATACCCCTGGTATAAGATGCCTTCAAGTGTCCATAAACTGCTTATTCACGGGGCTGACGTTATGGAAACACTTTTGCTTCCAATTGGCCAGTTGAGCGAAGAAGCTTTGGAAGCAAGGCACAAAGATTGTCGACGGTATCGGGAACGTAACACGCGGAAAATTGGTCGCAAAGAAAATGTCGAGGACCTTCTCCACGCTCTTTTGATATCCTCCGATTTGTTCATTTCAAGTATTAGGCCTCTACCAAGGCGAAAAACAAATAGTCTACCAACAGAGGTTCTTAGCCTTATTGATGCTCTAGAATTGCCTGAGAGTACCATAATAGATGAATCGTCGATGAGCGAGTTTAGTGATTAGGCAGTACGCCATTTTTGTAAAAAAAACGGCTTTTTGTAATTTTTACTGCATATTTATGAGAATCAACATTTAGGTTAAAACTGAAAATTACATTTAACAGTTTTTAGACAATTTTGATACTGCCTGGAATGTATAATTTGATTCAAAATTACGATTTTGTGATATCAGCACCCTTTGTAACTGAATAACACTTGTTCAAAACACTTGTTCATATAGGTATACCTTGTTTAACTATTTAAAGTTTATCAAATACATTATAGTTTTACCTCTGTTTGTGATTATAAAATTTAATTCTTTAGCGCATTTCCTTAATTTTGAATTGATCTAGAAAAATACTATAGTTATTTGTTTTACTAGGCAGCAAAGTAGTAGATTGACTGCCGCGGCTGATAGTTCATAGCCGAGCGTAGCGAGGCTAGGAATTCAGCTAAGGCAGTCAATCTACTTTGCTGCCGAGTTGAACATATAATTTTTTCTCCGATTGTTTATAATGATATATGTATATTGTATATTTACAAATTATTGCAATTCCCACAATCTTTTTATTTTTCCTGTAGTGATAAATTAAGACAAAATTTGATAGAAATCGCAATTGTTAGAACTGTTGGTTGCTATGGAAATGTATATGTCCATAATAATTATAGATTGACAACTTATGTCAAACGTTTTATTCCCATGGATACTAATCACTTTGCTGCCTAGGCAGCAAAGTACTTACTTTGCTGCCTGGACAGGAAAAGTAATACTTTGCTGATTGATATGTGTCTGCAAAATTAATATTTGCTGTCAATCGGAGAAAAAAATATTTTTCGTGATTTTTGTTAAATTTTCTCTTTTTTAAAATCCTTTAAACTGGTTTTTGCTAAACTTGTGCTACTGATTATTCCTAGAATTATTACACAATCAATAAAAATCTCAAAAATTGTTTTTTATTGGGGCAAATATAAAACTTAAAAAAAACTGCACTATAATTTGTTTACGACCCTGTATTTATAAAGTAATGTATTACAAATTTAGTTAGCCAATTCAAAATCCAGTTTTTAGCACTTATAACCCATAAAATATTCTCTATATTTATATAAAATAGAATCTGAATATCATTTAAATTTTTCGAAATGCTTAACCATAATAATAACCCAAAAATTTATCGTATGCGTTTCAAATGTTCACAGTTTATTTCAAAATCTATTTTAATTTACAAAATTAGGTTTAGATCGTCTAAATAACTCCAATTTGTTAAATTAAAATCATAATAGGGATATTTGAATAAAAAAATTCTAATGAGCTCGTAATATCGTCATTCCGAACACTGTGCGACGTTATAAAGAAGTAATATTCTTTGGGAAATGTAATTCAAAATACTAGAAAAATAATGCCGAGCGAATTTGAATATTTCGTTGCTTTTTGGTTAAGAATACGATGGCGCTGCACCTATGAGCGGCCTTTCAATGGGGGTACAAAAAGTAATTCCTGACAAATTCCCAGCCCCTTTATACATCCACTGTAATGTTCACTCACTAAATCTAGGCATTTGTCATGCCAGCCAAGCTATAAACGGTTGTGGAACTATTGTTAATAACCTTAGTCATAAACACTTCAGCAAAGCGACATATATACTGCACACACAAAGAGTGAAAGAAAATTCTCAATAAATTCGTTGGAAAGCTTAAGCCATCGTGCGCTTAATATTATTTAGGGAAAATCATTGTAGTCCATACTTTAGAATTGTTGAGTAACACATGTGGGCATCTGCACAACTGGTGTTTCTTAAACAAACTATCAATATTTGCAAATTCCTCAAGATGTAGATTACGTCTCGATTGCGGCTATCAATCTTGTTGACTACATCTATGAATGAGATGAATACAAATATAAATATATATTTCTTAAACATTTTCAAAGAGACGTATTCAATTTTAAAGTCAAAGTCAAGTCAAAGTATTTATTGATGTTAGTACATAGAAAATGTTTACACAAGTCAATAATTGCCAAAGCTAACAGTAAAGATATAACACAGAAGAGAACAAACAAATGAACAATAAATATATAATAAAACACAATAAAAAATAATAAGACCATTAAAGGATCAAGTGTTAAAGTGTTAAAGAAATTCATATTGGTTAAAGTTATACCCATGAAATTCATCCATCGAATAAAATGCTCTTGAGAGGAGCATTTTTTTTTATCACAGAAGTAAAGTTTGTTGAAGGAAGGTCTCGGATGACTTGAGGAATTTTATTAAACATTTTAGGTCCATAATAGTTTAGTGCAAATCTAGATCTATTTATTCTGTGATAATTAATTAATGTATCTCCCCCGTTTCTAGTTCTGTGTGAATGTACATCACTTAGTTTTGTATACTGGTCAATATTATTTTTAACAAACTTAAGACATTCAAAAATATACATGGAAGGCACAGTTAAAATATTCAGTTGGCTAAATATATCCTGAATTTTGTGAGGCAATTGCGAATAACCCTGTATAATTTGAATATGGATCTTTTTAGGTATTTAGTACAGGTCAGCTGATTTGTAAAGCATTGGGCTTTATTATTTCGAAAACCGCATTTAATTCCATCAATTATTAGTTAAGATATTGATTATTAAAATCGGACCACGAATTTTTAATGTTCGAAAGTTATGAACGGCAGTTTATTTTGGTGTTGATACTATAATAGTCCTTACTGTAAGAGTTTTTAAGGGCAAAAATAATATCACGTACTTCATTATAGGTAATATGAGAGAATTCAAAATGCGGTGAATCTATTATGTTTAATTTGTTCAAGTAGTAGTCACTAGAATTGCCAAAAAACGCGTTATGTTGAAATGCGTGAGTCCAATTTTTCTCAGCTTAGAATTACGGTAACCCAGATAGATAGGTATATGTGTGGCGGAGGCGTCATTGCTTTTATGTCTCTGCGACCTGTAAGATCTATTGCAACCCTCCTTGTACTTAGCGTATTGTCTCCAACCGTGTCTTCTTGATCAGACTCCAAAGTCTCAACAGTGGCTCCATGGTGTATTGGTTGTCTCTGCAGTTTCGAAGCGCAACCTCGAAAGTCCTTCACAGTGACAGAGAATGTGTTTTGCCGACTCCTCCCCTTCCTGGCAGAACCTACACAGGGTTTCATCCGCCAGACCTATCAGACTCATATGTCTCTTTAGTCGGCAGTGTCCTGATAGTAGTCCCACTATGTTTCTTATTGACTTTCGATTATAAGTTAACAAGTCTGCTGTTGAAATCTTTGGCATGTCTATGTCCCGGTAGATTAAACCACCACCTGTGGGACGCTTCTTCTATCCCTTTTTGATTGGATGTCTTGGCTATGGGCCTTGCGAATCCGCAAGATAGTTCTGGTCCTGTTAGTGGCTGTGACGAGCCTTCTCGGGCTAATTCGCCTGCCATCTCGTTGCCTCCATGGCCTTCGTGTCCTGGCACCCCCCTATTAAGCCTTCCCATTTCGTTCAACAGATTTATACAGTCCAACACTAACTTTGATGTTACTATATTGGAAGATACTGCTTTGATTGCTACTTGGCTATCGGAGTAGATAACGACTGTCTTGTTACTCACCTTCCTCCTGATCATTTCCTCTATACAGAGGATGATAGCTGTAATTTCCGCCTGAAATGCTGTGGCGAGTGTGCCCATAG
>MU183051.1:186938-207222 GCA_016904865.1 Pissodes strobi | reverse complement strand
TACATCACAGAACAACTAGATTCAAGTAAAGAGATTAAGTGCAGAATTGAAACTGCTCGCACAACTTTTCTGACAACCTAAAACTGCGTCAAAGAATGATCAAATTATATATTTGGTCTGTGTTGTTATATGGAGCTGAGACCAGGACTCTGAATGCTGATACGATCAATCGACTAGATGTGGTTGCATAGAAGAATGCTCCGAATACCCTGGACAGCTATGCAGACCAGAGAAGCAGTGTTAAATAGATCAAATGCCGTTCGTGAATTATTTAAAACTATTAAGATAAGAAAGATATCATACCTAGGGCATGTTCTTAGAGGAGACCGATACAAAATCCTTTAGCTCATAATGAAGGGTAAAATCGAGGGCCGCAGAGAAATTGGAAGGAAGCAGATGTCATGCCTAAAGAACATTCGCGATTGGACCGGAGTACGCAGTGCCGAACAACTATTTAGATTAGCTGAAAGCCGCGAACAACTCACTAATGTAATTGCCAACGTTAGCGGGACCTGATATGGCATCGAAAGAAGAAGTTGAGGATTAGTATTCTTATATTCTTTAGATAGTTTCATTGTTGTGTGGTACATTCTTGTGTTCTGCAGAAATCCCAAATATTTGTATGTTTCATCTTCCTGTATGTTACTGAATATCTCGTTGTTAAGAGTTTCTGCATCTCTCGTCTTTCCATTTGTCTCGTTCTAGACATAACGTTTTGCATTTACCAATTCCGAATTCCATTCCAATGTTTGCTGTCGCTTCTTCGATTATTTTTGGTAATCCTACCATTTGTGTCTGTGTTGGTGCATTTATTTTGATGGCAGTTAATTGTGTGTTTTACTTTGTTCTGATGTTGATCTGAAAACCGTATTTTGTATTCATTGATGTATTGGGGAGCGAGTTCGGGCAGAGGCAGAACGATAATCCGCTTAGTATTAATAATAATAATAATAATAATAATAATTACTGTCTAAAAACCTCAGTTGTTTTCTATTTAAGATAATAAAAAATTATGAAAATGGGAGGTATGTTGTAAATCCAGATGGTGACTTGGCTCAGATGGAAGTAAGAATGATGACTTTTTACAATTACTGGTTACGTGACTGGAATGGAATAAATGACCGTAGACCAACCAATGACGAATTTTACGATTTGTTGAAAAACGCCGATATTTTTTCGTAAGCATAAAAGGAACAGAATAATCAATAATTGTCACGGCATTGTTATAGAAATGTTTTGTTGTAGATATAGTGGCCACGGAAATGGCACCCATATTATGACAGTTGAAATGCTTCAAAAACTTTACGTTAAAGCTGTAGTTCTACTGTTTGGCTGTGCTAGTACAAAGATAGCTCGACTTGGCACACAAGTTGAAATGTATGGTTCCTATCATATGTACCTAATTTCTCGCTGGTAAGTTTGGGTTATTTTATCAATAGGATCACTACAGTTTCATGTATTTATTGAACCTAAAGAAACTGAAAAACATGAAAATGACTCGGTTTCAGTAGCGAATCTACCATTATTTTCGGAAGTTGAAAGACATTAATCTAATAGAATACTAGAGCTCGATTATATAATACTTCATTTCGGTTGAACTTCGACTGATTTATTGAACGATGTCATATACAATACAGTGCTGTAAAAAGTATTGAATTACTTACTAATGTTCTGTAAATGAAGTGTTACATTATTGTTGGCCTCCTGGAAATAAATGTTATATTTATATCTTTATTTTAACCCAGAAACACTATTCCCAGCCTGGACAATTATTTTCGGGTATTTTTTTTTCAAGCGAATATATTCGATCCCAAAATGTTCTCCAATTTATGATACTAGAACTCGATTATGTAATACTTTATTTCGGTTGAACCTCGACTGATTTATTGAACGATGTGATATACAATACAATGCTGTCAAAAGGAATGAATTACTTATTCACTAATATTCTGTGAATTAAGTGTTACATTATTGTTGGGCCTCTAGGGAATAAGTGTTATATTTATATCTTTATTTTAACGCAAAAACACTATTCTGAGCGTGGAAAATTATTTTCGCATATTTTTTTTCGAGCTATATATTCGATCCCAAAATGTTCTCCAATTTATGCTTATCGAACAACATTCTAAGGTCGATATTGCACATATTTTATAGTCAAGTAGGTTAAAGTTTTAAAGCTTCAATTGAACCTACTGGACATTTTGATTATTATTGAGATGTTAATGAGACTATGATTTTTAAATCAAATTGATACTTCGTTAGTAGTGTGTTAACGAGAGTGAGTCCTCACTGAGGAGGTAGCTATCGCATCCTCCGTGAGGGCTCTCTCTCTTTTGATTACTGAGGAGTCTTTCTCATCATGCAATTAATATATATTTCCCATCCTTATCTACATATATGTTGACCTTGCGTTACATCGACTTTCAACGGACCCTGACTTTTCCCCTTCCCTCTTAAATAAACATAATAGAACCAGCAGTTCTGTATGTTTCTTCATTTCACAGTTTAGTTTTCTATGGAAGAACTCAAATTAAGAAATCGAGTACTCAAAAGAGTCAGTTCAGAAATAGTTAGTTCGGAAACAGTTGGTTAAAAAAAAAGTGAAGTGCACTTGAAAGAGGAATGTGCTATTTGTTTCAATCCTTTGGAAAAAGACAACATTTGCACACCAAATTGGTGTGAACACAAATTTTGTTTAGATTGCTTAACACAATGGTTAAAAACGAAGGATGTTTGCTCATTGTGTAGAAGTCATTGTGATTACATTAATATAAAATATACTAATCAAAAAAGAGCTATTGTGAAGTAAACTAAATCAATTGTGGATATTTTTGAAACTATTCTATATGGTGATAATAATGATGAAGATAATGAAGTAGTTTATCAGAACATCAATGTGATAATAAGAGGGGATTTTCTGTTTATAAGAAACATTGATACTTACGATCATTCAGTCGCTGTCAGTTATATATATTAACAGTTATGGATGAGGCTGTGAAAAAGTTACATGAAGAATTTAGCCAATTAACTTCAGATAATTATTATAATGCTATGCATAGCAGACCAGAATATGTTGAATTTTATTGTGAGTTTGCAGAACATTATTCGAAAGGTGCGTCCGCTTGTGCTCAATACTTCGAAAATTTCAATGTATTGCAGTTTGTAGTCGAACTGAAACAATTGGGTTTTTTGTTGAAGTGGTTAGTTTGAAGAAATATATAGGAGATCCAACTATATTAGATGTGATAAAATTAGCAGAAGAAGAATTGGGAGAACTTCAAGTTGAAGTGTTTGTGTAAGAAATGGAGAACTTTGCGTTAGAACTTTATGAAAACTTTCTGATGTCGGAAGCCTGTTCGCGGTTTTATCATTGATTTGTATAGGAGTGGATAAGCAATAAATAGATCAAACATGGCAAATTTACGACCGCGAAATGTAAACAAAGATATTTCTATTTGGACTTGCGCATTAGAAAATTAGTAGGAGCTAGCTGTTGCACCGTGAAGGTAAATAGGCAGGCCCGGACTTCGAAAGTGATTATTTCACCAAATATTCGGTAGAGGAGTCTTGCCGATTGTAAAATAGGCCCCAGTTAGCGTAGTGAAACAAACAATAAGGTATAAATAAGGGTCAATATTTACTTTGCGCACTTATTGGCTACCCCAAAAATAAAAATACTGACTTATTCTACCTTACTTCTCTTACCATCTCCCACACATTAAATGCTGCGCAAATGTTTCTACTTATCAGAAAAAAATAACAAAGTTTACAAAATGCAGTTATGTTAAACCATCCGACATGTTCCAAACTTATACTATCTTGCTCTCGCACACTCATTATTTCACCTTCTCTTTTTTAACACAACGCAACGGTCCAAACGAATCTGAAAAATGCAAGCAAAAAGTAAGGCAGGCGTAATAGCGATACAAGAATAAGTAATAGTAGTCTCAAAAAACTTTTACCAGCGTCTTTTCTTAAAAACCAAAAATATAACTGTTTTCTTTTGCATTTTAAAATGATAACATTTCTGGCACGTCAACATGACACTATATCAGCTTTCAGCATTTCGATTTCTTAAATTATGTGATCTATCATCTAGTTAGCTTAGCACGGCTCAGCCAGCTGTCATTCTACGAATAGGTGTTGCCAAGTGTAATTTCTGTTCGGTTCTAAAATACGGTATCTTGTTGGATACATTCAACCAACACTTTATACATGGTGATTCAGATGTACTTTGTATTTATTAAAATAATAAATAATAATAATAATAATTCGCTATTTTGTGTTACGCAAGACGCTCGCTATTTAACGACCAAAAGAGAGAGAGACAAATGCGCCCTTGTTTGGTATATTTGGATTAGTTAAGAAAGTACCACGCGTAGCGCGCTCGTTTTGTAAATTTGGGATAATTATGGTTTTGTGTTAGGCGGGGTTGGTCAAGCGCATAACGCGCTCGTCTCAATGCTCTTGTTTGGTTAATTAAAGTTACTTTCGATTATTTTTGCTTAATCTGGGATACCGAAGACAAGCCCGCGTAGTGCGCTTGTCTCTTCTTTATTAATTAGGGTTAGTCTGGGGTGGTTTTGCTTAGTTTAAGTTAAGAAAGAGACAAGCGCGCGTAGCGTGCTAGTCTTTATTTTGCCAAATTAGGGTTAGTCTGGGTTAGTTTTGTTTAGTTTGGGTTAGTTTTGGTTAATTTGGGTTAGTTTTGGTTAGTTTGGGTTAGTTTTGGTTAGTTTGGGTTCGTTTGGGTTAGTTTGGGTTAGAATGGTTTAAAATTGGTTTTGCTTAGCTTGGGTTAGTGAAGAGATAAGCGCGCGTAGCGCGCTTGCCTCTTTACTTTGCTTAATTAGGGTTAGTCTGGGTTAGTTTGGGTTGGTTTTGCTTAGCTTGGGTTAGTGAAGAGACAAGCGCGCGTAGCGCGCTTGTCTTTTTACTTTGCTTAATTAGGGTTAGTCTGGGTTAGTTTTGGTTAGTTTGGGTTAGTTTTGGTTAGTTTCGGTTGGCTTTGCTTCGTTCGGGTAATAACTGGTTAATTAGGGTTAGTCTGGGTTAGTTTTGCTTAGTATGAGTTAGTGAAAACACAAGCTCGCGTAGCACGTTTGTCTCTTTACTTTGCTTAATTAGGGTTAGTCTGGGTTAGTTTTGGTTAGATTCAATTAGTTTGGGTTGGTTTTGCTTAGTTTGGGTAATGAAGACACAGTGAGATCATTGGGGGCGAAGGAAAAATTATAGAAATTGACGAGGCGAAAATTGAGAAAAGAAAATATAATCGGGGACTATACAAAGCGATTCCATGTTTTTTGGAAAAATGCAGCGGCGCTTTACCCATTAGTGCTTCATCCATTTCCATGTAAGTAATTTCAATAATTGATATTCCATGCACCTGCCCTGGGACATTTACCTACTTGAAAATCAATAATGTTAGTCAAGTGTGACAACATTGCAAGTAAATTTTCATCATTAACGTCAAATTGGGAGAGTTCGCGTTTAAACGTCTTCCTAAATGGCCTCATTTATGATTTTTATTTTTCAATTTTTGGCGTCAAAAGTGTTTTGCGCAATATGTAACGTGTCACAAAACACTTCTAATACTGTCTTCTACACGTCACATAAAAAATTTTTGCAAAATTCGAAAAGTGCTCAAAGTAAATATTTACCTAAATAAGTAATACTTATAATAATTAGACTTACTTGAAATAGGAAATCCCGGGTATTTTGCCTCTACTACTACAAAACACAACCATACACTTTCAGGATTCTATTTTGGTAGCATCGCCGATTGTTTATCTGCGTATTGTTCAATGTAAACGAAAATCAAAATAGGGAACGCACAAAGCACAAACGTGAACCACTAAACTAAGACTAATTAAGCAACTACAGACACTAGGTCCAAAGAAAGTAAAAAAAAGTAAAAACTCGAATTTATAGGGAGATTTTAAGCCCCTTGTTTCAGCATGTCGTTATGGTTATCCTTATTGTGAGCATGCGCAGTACTAAAATGTCATCACCTTGACTTTATTAACGATAACGGTTTCCGTTAATTACGAAGAAACAAGGAAGGTGTTATCATAATCGTTGTGGTTATTTAATGGGCTGCAATGTCGCCAATTCGCTTAGAAGTTACTGACATTCTTTTGAATTTGGCGGAATTTGATTGATTATTCGATGACAAATTTGAAAACTTATAGAAATTATATTTTTATTAGTTAACTTGGAATATTTGTAAGTTACTTTAAGACACTTAAATATAATTTTTGCATTTTTAAACATTGTAGGGTATTATTATTTCTTGGAATAAATAATAATATAATAACACTTCTAATTTGCTGTGGAATTCTCAGTGCTCCTGCTAATCGATAAATATGTTCTTTTTTAAACCTCCTAAAATAAAGTGTTGCCTCATTGTCATTGTCTTCAAAGTTATTCAAATCGAATTCTACCTGAACCTGCACCATAGCATCCTCCTGCTGCAGAGGATTGTTTCGAAAAATATCATTCAGGATAATACCTCTGATCAAATTGTGGTTGGCTCCATGAGGATTATGTCTTCGAATTATATTTTCTAGAGCTTCTTCCATTCTGGCCAACGAAACTGGATAGCACGGAAATCTAAGATTTGGTTAGGCTGGATGGTCTTACTATATTCATACCTAGAATCGTACTTTTTAGGATTCTTGTATTCATACTATACAAATACACAAATGAAATGTCATCTGTGACATTTGTCATTGCCGTTATTTTTAAGAGGATTATTGACGTTCGTTTTAAGGGGTTTAAAATCTCTTTTATGAAATGCGTCGTAATCGTTATCGGTAATAACGTTAACCATAACACTGCCCAAAAATGCTGTTATTTTTAGATGGCTTAAAATCTCTCTATTAACTCAAAACCCTGCGCCGTCAAAACGAAAACACGTCAAAGACAAAAGCCAAGTTCGAGCCTGACCGACGCCTGCTGAGACGGCAAGTGTTTTAGCGCGCATGACAAAACGGTATCTTCTTTGTTTACGTTTTTCCATTTTACGTCGATTGTGTCATGCGCAGAAACCTGTTTTTTCGCCCATAGGTTGCCACTTTTGAATAGTGCGACAGGCGGCTATTGCTTATCCACTCCTATACAAATCAATGGGTTTTATGCACTTGCGGGAAATGATGCTGAAGCTCAAGATATACTGTGGTATGAGAACTATATGCAACATGCTGAGTTTTGTAAAAAATGCGTACAAGTGCGTAGCGAGTTCTTAAAGACCAAAGTCAGAGTAAAGTTTGTATTGGAGCTTAATATCTTGAAATTATATTATAAGAATGGTGTGTATTAGGAAATTTAAATGTGAGAAATGAAATGTATTTAATAAAACAAAGTTAAATAAAATTATTTTTTTTTATTCATTCATAAAAAAATTATTACAAATATAAAACACATTTGAAAGCGCACACATAGATGGTGACTTTGAATGATAAAAACATTTAGGTGTTGAGGCAATTAAAATTGAATGTTCGTCTAATTCAATTACTGGTTTGCTGGAATATTTTCTTAGGTAATCTACGTTTTCGTTTCCTTTAACATAAACAAATTGCGCTTGTTCAGTAAATTTTTTTACAATTGTTGAAAAGTATAATCGTATAACCGATATTCCAATTAATGCAGTGGTGATTTTTCATTAACCATACAGCTTGCTTGTGCGCTTCAGGAGAAAGAGAATTCAAAGAAAATGGTTGCTTGAAAACATAATGACTTTGGCTTTTCCACTCCACGTATTCTGGTTTTCTTTCTTCAATAAAAACCCCAATTTTCGAGAGTATATTTAGAGAAGGTTAATAAAGTATAAATATTAATTTATACACTATTACAAAGTAATATGATCTATGATGATCTATGAGATTCTAACCGAATCTCAAGGTGTCAAGATTTTACGTGTGTTAACTTAAAAATTATTCAAACGAATGAATGCCGGGCGGCTACGAAGGGGGTGAAAAATATTAATTCTTCAGGGAGGTGGCGCTCTCTTGCGGAGAAAGAGCAGTGCCGGACTGGCCTTCTGTACTACAGGGTTTTTTAAGAAAGTAAAGTCTAAACATACCGGCCCCTTTGAAAGGATTAACTTTCAAAACGTAAAGGCAAACCGGGAATTCATTTTGGAATATCCCCAGTACAGGAAACCAGATGTAAAAATAATGAAGAATGAGAACATTGAATGAATTATACAGTACATGAACAAAATTCAATATTCGAATGCTGATAATAGTCAGTAGTCTTAAATTCTAAATTGTAAGGCTTACAAACTAAAACAAAGTATCTCCTTAATACGACACTTAATGTCAAACATGGATATGCCGCTAAGCTAATTTTAGTCTTATATAAAAATTTATCTGTTGTCTATAGGTAGAGCACAAATCTTAGAAATAGCACGTTTTAAGACACCATTGTTTGTGTAAATGTTCACTACACGCACTATACCATCCTTACCAGAAAAGCACTCTAAAATACGTCCTAGCTTCCAAAATAATGGAGCTGTGTTATCCTCCTTAGTTAAAACTAGCGTCCCTACCTTAATACTAGGAAAACGAGTGTCCCATTTGGATCTTTCTTGCAAGGTATTCAGGTAACTATGGGACCATCGACGCCAGAAATGTTGCACTTGCTGTTGGATACACTCATAAAGTGAGAGTCTATTTGCGATATTTATTATGTCAGTTTGGGGTAAAGACTTTAACGATTGCCCAATCAAGAAATGTCCAGGTGTTAGAACAGATACATCATTGGGATCACTTGATAGAGGTATTAGCGGCCTTGAATTCAATACTGCCTCTATTTGAATGAAAATAGTTAATGAGCATTTCCTATTATCCTCTTTAAGTGAAATTTGGCGGATTTGACACATGCCTCCCATAAACCTCCAAAATTGGGACCATATGGTGGTGAGAAATTCCATGTGATTTCTAAAAATTCTCTAAAAGTTGAATCGCGCATTATTTTATTAATTGTATTCTTCAGTTCACGTTCAGCACCAACAAAATTGGTACCATTATCGGTGTAAATATTAGCACAAATGCCTCTCCGAGAGACAAATCTCTTTAAACAATTAAGGGGTGACTCGGAAGACAAATCAACTGCCAATTCCAGGTGCGCAGCCTTTGTGGCGAAGCATACAAAAATGCAGAGATAACACTTAACCATGGTTCTGTTTTTGGCCTTGCCATCCTTTACAAGAAAAGGACCAGCAAAGTCAATATCAGTAGTACAAAAGGGTCTTTGGGGAGTAACTCGCTCCTTTGGTAATTCACCCATCTGATTGAATAAAGGTACTGGATTGGCACGAAAACAAATAACACATTCACGGAGAACCTTTGGAACAGTATGACGCCCATTGATAGGCCAAAAGTTTGATCTTATCGCCGATAATGTTGTCTGTGCACCAGCGTGCAGATGTCTTAAATGCTCATAGCGAATGATTAAAGTCGTGAAATGCGAATTGCTAGGAAGCAATATAGGATGCTTACCATTAAAATCCAAATCTGAAAATCTGAGTCGACCTCCAACTCTTAATAAACCGTCTGGGTCAATAAATGGGTTTAAACGTATTATTTTGCTTCTCCTTTTGAGAGCTAATGATGCCTTAAGACATTTGATCTCATCAGCAAAAGA
Source organism: Pissodes strobi (assembly GCA_016904865.1). Taxonomy (NCBI): domain Eukaryota; kingdom Metazoa; phylum Arthropoda; class Insecta; order Coleoptera; family Curculionidae; genus Pissodes; species Pissodes strobi. The sequence goes on along the minus strand of MU183051.1, from coordinate 197,574 downwards.
ATATCTTTGAATTACCCTACACAAGGCAATAATAGCATTCATTAATTTTTGCCTAGATAACTGACCAAAGGATCGCGAGGTTTTTATTTTATTTCTTGAATTATTAATAAATCTTAAACAAAATGCAGTGACTCTTTGAAGCCTTTCATATGAAGAAAAATTATTAATGAAAGTGAGATCATGTTTAAGTGAAGTCAAAACTGTTTGACTCTTTTGCTTAACTTCTGGTGGATGCGGTAAATTGGAAGACAAGCATGGCCATTCTGTTTTTTCATATTTTAAAAATTCAGGGCCAATCCACCGAAGTTTGCAATCCTTTATTTCTTCTGGCTTTATACCTCTAGATATGACATCAGCAGGATTTTGTTGGGATGGTACATGATGCCATTGTTCAAGAGAGGTTGATCGTTGGATTTCTGAGGTTCTGTTAGCCACGAACGTATTCAATTGGTTGGGTTCTAAGGCGAGCCATGATAAAACTATGCTAGAATCAGTCCAAAAATAAGAACCTTTTATGTTAATATGTTTTATAGCACCCAATACCTTTAGGTATAACTTGACGAGAAGCAAAGCTCCACATAGTTCCAAACGTGGCAATGATAAAGTTTTCAATGGTGCGACTCTGGATTTAGCACAAATAAGGCGGATATTTACATTGCCAGACCCATCACAAGATTTAAGGTAGCAGCAAGCTCCGTAGACCTTTTGTGACGCACCACTAAAACCATGCAATTCAACCAAATCGCAACCTGAATAACAAATGAGTAGCGGAATTTTTATTTGATTTAATAGACAAATCTGTTCACAGAAATTAGTCCATGCTTGATGTAAATCCATGGGAACGCTTTCATCCCAATCAAGACTTAATTGCCATAATAATTGTATAATGAGTTTTGCCTTTATGATGCAAGGACCAACAAGAACCATGGGATCAAAAAATCTGTGCAGTGACAGCTAAAATGGATCTTTTAGTTACATGATTAATATTAGGAAGAGAAATTGTGTATTGGAAAACATCATCTTTGGAATGCCATGTAATTCCAAGGGTTTTCGTGGTGTCTCCTTCTGCCAGGACCTTTGCACCTGATAAAGAATTCGAAAAGTTTTCGAGAAGATTATTATCACTGGCAACCCATTTTCTCAAATTAAACCCTGCCGATCAAAGAATTTGATCAACTTCCTTGATGAGGTTTTTACTTTCTTGAATGGTATTTGAGCCACAGAGCCAATCATCCACATAAAATGATGAGGAAATTTTTTCACATGCTTCGGGATATCGATTTTGATTTTCTACAGCTAACTGCTGCAAACAACGGATAGCTAAGTAAGCTGCACTAGCCGTACCGTAAGTCACTGTATTTAGTTGATACTCAGCCAATTAATGGGAAGGGTCAGAACGCCAAATTATTTTCTGGAAAGATCTTTGATCTTCCTTGATCAAGACAGACCGGTACATTTTCTCAATGTCCGCTGTGAAGCCATATTTGAAGGTTCGAAAACGTATGACAATGTCAATTAAATCATCTTGTATTTTAGCACCTACTTTCAGTGTGTCGTTAAGGGATAAACCACTAGATGTCTTAGCAGACCCATCGAACACAACCCGAAGCTTGGTAGTAGTGCTCGACTCTTTAAATACAGCATGGTGTGGAAGATAAAATTCTATGTTGGTATGGTTTGATGAATGCTCATATGATCGAGTTCCTGGTATTCCGTCAGAAAGGCAGCATATTGGGATTTGAGCATGGGATTACTAGCGAGTTTTTTCTCGAGATTATAAAATCTCTTTAAAGCAATATCATATGAATTCCCTAAATTCGAAACATTGTTTTTGAAAGGAAGACTAACAACAAATTTTCCTATGTGTGGTTTCAATAAAATGGGTTTCACATTCTTGCTCTTCTTGAGACAAGAATTGTTTAGGTTGACACTCCTCAATTTTCCAAAAAGCTTCAAGCTGATGTTGTAAATTATTTGCGCAATCGCACTGATCAGCATTATAAGATCCTTGCACTGTATAAAAATCGGCCTTTCCCATTGGTCGATCCGCATGGCCCTCCGCTCGCTTCGCTCGCTACGGGGGCTCAAGAAAAGGAAACTAACCAGGTGCTAACCCAAACTAACCCAAGACATACCCAAAATCAAGAAAAAAAGCTGTTTAGAAACATAATCTTTTAAAAAAAATAATAAAAAAAGCAACGGGGTTCGAACCCGCGTTTTCCAGGTGATCTAAACCTCTACACCACTAGAGCTCTTGATAGAAACCGATTGCATCACGCAGACATATCGTAATACGAGATGGATCGACCAATAGGAGAGGTCGATTTTTACATAGTGCACTATTTGTGCAAAGGATCTTTAAATGCCACTGATCAACAGGTAAACCCAATGACTGAAGAGCTCTTAAATGTAGGTTTGCATTGTCAATCAGTGCTCTCAGTAAGACTTGAGATTCCTTGCTAATAGGCTGAATTTCAAAAAATGATTTCATGTGCGCTTGAATTATAACTCGTTTGTTTTCATATCTTTTGCATAAAATATCCCAAGCAGTATTGTAATTTGATTCAACTATTTCTAAGGAAAGAAGTAATTTGGCCGCATCGCCTTTTAGACATGATTTAAGGTACCAGAATTTTTCAATGTCGCTCAGTGATGTGCTGTTATGTATGAGTGATTTATATGTATCTGAAAATTGCAACCAGAGCTCATATGAGCTATAAAATTCTGGCAACTTAATTTTAGGCAAGTTCGAATGATTTTGTAATGTTATATTCTGAGAACCTTGTGGCATGATTTGTGGAATTTGTGATATTTGGTTAGCTTGAATATCTCTGAAAGGTTTATCAATTATGGTTTTAGCCAAACCCGATGATTCAAAGAATTCATCCTCAAAGTCAATCCTAAATTGTGAATGATCAGTGCTGTCAAATATTTCAAGGTCACCCTGGACTGATATAAACTCAGACCACAATGATTGTATCCGTTCCAACCTTACCTGTAATTGACCTATTTGGTTTGGATCAGTAAATGTATTTACAAAATTAGTAAACCTTGAGAGTGCGCTGAAAATTTTACTGCGTGCTAAGACCCTTGATTTTATTACCTATGCCCTCTGTGGGGGATGATTGATTTTTGTCTTGTGTTTCTTCAGGCATTTTGATAAAACTGCGAAAAATATATGTAAGCTTGAATGCAAATTATATATATATGTATATGTGGCGCTCTCTTGAGAAAAAACAGTGCCGGACTGGCCTTCTGTACTACAGGGTTTTTTAAGAAAGTAAAGTCTAAACAAATCTCATATTTTTAAAGTCGCAAAGTTTTTATTGGAATATGATTCAATACGGTTTTTCAGTTCTTCTAAATTTTTAATGAAAATGTCTAATTTCTTGAACATATTGTAAGATCATTACTTCATGAACTAATTTAAGAACCTGCTTAGAATTGCTCTATCTTTAACTGATCTTATACAACTAAGAAATATTTGTTCAAATGTTAAATAAATGTAGTGCTTCAAGAGGGTGGGGGTGGAAAATTTTCATCTAAATGTAATATTAAAAGCAACTTGAAAATTAAAGTTGTTTAACAAGTTTAGTGAGTGGGTTGTAAGTGAAAACTTTATCATGTAATATTAAACAATACGCTGAAGTATATTTTTCTAAATCTTTGTTTAGTTCAAATTCTACTCTCATTACTACAGGTCCAGCTTGTAAAGATTGCTTTTGATGGATGTGAGCAATTTATATAAGCAATAGGAGCTTTTGATTTAAAATCGCTTGGATCAAATAAAGGTTCTTCGGTTTTTGCATAGTAAGAAGATCGAAATTGGGAATAAATTTTATACGATATAGCATATTTATTATTAGGGTCCAGAAGAAGATCATTATAGGGGTATCTTTCAGAATTCAAAAAAACTTTAATATTTCTCAAGTTTATATCATTACCACTCATATTTGATATTTTCGAATCTCTCTTCTCCTGTTGGAACGCAACTATAACATGACGACGAGTTTCAACCCTAGGAGATGTCTTAACAGGCCAATTGTATCTGGATGTTTTCAACAGTTCTGGATATTCAACTAATTCCCAACTTCTAAATGCAATAACTAAATCTGTTCCCTTATCAATAATTTTTGTTAATGTCAATTCTTGAGGGATTGCTACTGAAATATGTGGTATATACCAAGTTAGTTTATGAAGAGTAATTTTTGGTATTTCATTTGGATCAGTAGTTATAATAGCATTATTGTCAGTGTTATCTCGCACAAGTATTAGCTCTTGTTTTGCTTTTAATATAACTTTCCTATAGTCTTCAAAGAAACCCATTAACATTTTAAGAGGAATGCAAACATTAAATGAACCAGTTTTTTCATCAACTAATGTATTTGCTATCTTTGGTGACCATCCTGCATTTTTTAATTTGTCAGATTCATTTGTATTATATGAGAGGTAACCTTTTAGAGTGGATGTTAACCCCATTCAACTGATATCTCATTTCCCTAAAGAGAAATGCAGGCTATCCCATTGTTTACAAGAGATAGTGTTTTAGAAACCGTTCCATCTGCTTTAGATAATTTTCCCTCTATGTAAAGAAAACTTTTACCGGGAAGAGTATACTTTTTAATTTCATGAACGGGAATTAGTATTTCATCATTGTTGCTTCATTTTGTTGGCAAATATGGCTCATAAGAATGCAACTCTGAGTGATTAATAGAATTGTCAATATAAAGTTTTTCACTAACATTAAGTATACTCATTTTAAAAGTTTAAGTCCAAGTGATGTAAGAAACTGTTTGTTTGGACTTGTTAATCTATTAGCGTTGAAATATTAACTTTATTATGTTTAGCTTTATATGTTTTTTTGAATTTGTTGAATATTGGCTGTTGATTGAATATCGTTTCTATTATAAAAAATAACCATTATGAATTTAGTTTTTTTACATGTAATCTTAGTGAAACAGTTTCTTTTCGAAAATTAACAAAATCGAGATTCTGATCTAATATTTTAACAGTAATTTTGTCTATTGCTTTCACTATTACCGGAAAATAAATAATATTTTGAGGACTTTCAATTATTTTAAATCCTGGCGAAACGTTTGGGAAAAATTGATGTATAATATGGACAGGTCTTCCGTTCAGATAGGAACCTTCAGCAATACTGCAATCTATACATAAGGAATTAACTTTTATAATTTCAGCTGGATTGTCTGATAATTTACTTTTTCCATCACCTTTAATACTTTTGTTTTTAAATCCTAAATTAGTATATGATCTTCTCTATCCGGTCGAAAAAACCAACCTCATTATAGTTTTCAAGGAACACCACATTTCCATCTGCATATTCATCTTCTGCATCCGTTTCCATTTCTTCTGGATTGGATGGTTCTGCTTCGATTTCCATACAATTGTTGACATCATGGTCACCTATAAATTGAAATTATTCGATGTCTATTGAACCAAAATCTCTTAGCATTTAGAAAGTCCAAAACTCTCTGGATGTTTACATCATCCCTAATATCATCCATTTTGTATTCATAATATTGTCGCGAGTAATCGTGATGACAGTTCTTTTAATTTTTTCTTAATGCCTCCACCGGTCTGTCATCATACGTTTGAATCGCGATGCAACGCCTTACTCAGCGTGCAGGGGTATAACTCCGATGGTAGTACGGGATTCTTTACGTAAGGTGAGAAGCGAAGATAAAGAAAGCACTTAAAAAAACAGTAAAGTATATTAGATAAACTAAATGAGAAAAGATTAACAATGTGTATTGGTCAAAGACCCAACGATAGAGTTTTAACAGCGTTTACTGGTCAGAAACTTAATGAGACTAGCCTATACCATTAGGTAATTAATTAAGGTGCGCATGCTTTCTCGACTTGAGGTATGTTTTATGAATTGTTTATAGGTCTTTTTGGTCACTGCTTTGTAAATATAGTTTATCTTATGTTGTGTCATGTTTTATTTAATGTTAAGGTATCTAAGAGTACTTGGACACTACACTTTGAACTACTTCACAGACTACTTAGAAACTTCACTCGAAGAACTTTGACAGACTCGACTTTTCTACTGTGGTTAATGAAACCCCTAGTCTCAGCAGTCGATGTGGCTAACCAAGTACTAGGTTTGGGGTAGGAAAAGGATTATAACTTTGGCAATCATGTGACTAACCAAAGAGCGGATTGAACCAAAAGCAGTCATGTGACTAACCCTGGAGCTGGTTTAGGTGAGACCCAAAGTCTGACGAACTGAAGGTTTGCCAGTGTATTTATATTAGAGAAATTCCTGATCATTGCATGCTTAAGGTTCATAATCGCTCCCGTTGACTGCTCGCGTTGTTTATAGTTTGCTTTTAATGTTTATTAAATAATTCCCAAGTTCAAGTTCAAACTTGGGACAGGGTGATAATTAGTTAATAGCTTTATGAATTATTATACACTCATGTGCAATAAAAACGGTCACTACAAAATTTTGATTAAGTTTGAGGCTTCATAACTTTTTTATTTTTAGCCCGATTTTAGTTTAGTGTAGGTACAACTATCCTTATTAACCTGTTTTTTACACATTTTAAAAAACATTGGTTATTCGACATACTATACAAGGATAATCGAAATGTTGTTTTTTTATCTAATTTCAACACACCCTGTGGAATAATCAAGTAGCAAAATTTTTCCAAAATATCAGTTTTCGTTTAAAGTGATCTATTCTTTACGTTTTGTTTTTTGGTTCATGTCAATACATGCCTTTATTCTCACCCAAATGCAAAATGATCTTGGTTATCAATAATTTAAAGTTTTACATAATTTCTAATTCAATATGAATTCAGTATTTTCTTTGACAAGGTGGCTATGTTGTCCATTGTTATTTGACGCTTTATTGTCAGTTTGACAGTATATTTGTGCATTTACAATGGTTTTAAGTGCTTTATCTTGATGCAAAATAATGCCCGACCACATTCAGCAATGTGCGTAACTGAATATTTGCTAGAAGTTGGGATTGAAAAAATGAACAGGCCAGCATGTTCTCCAGATTTGAACACTATAGAGCATGTGTGGGATATGCTCGGAAGACGCGTTAGAGATCCAGAAGTGGTACCAGCGACATTGAACGAGCTTCGTGCGGTACTTCAAGAAGAATGGATGAATATTCCCCAAGACGATATTCGCGGGCTCATTTATGGCATAGACCGACGTGTGCTGGCCAGTAATTAGAACTAGAGGAGGCAATACAAAGTACTGGTCCATGTTTAAGTTAAAATGTTTAATTTAAGTAAATTAATTTAGAAACAAAATTTACTACCAATTAAATTTTGATTAGTACAATAAAAAATTTAAATCATTGATAAAGAAGATTTTTAGCATTTGTGTGAGAATAAATGCATGTATTGAGGTGAACCAAAAAACAAAACGTAAAGAATAGATGACTTTAAATGAAAACTGGCATTTTGGAATAATTTTGCTACTTGATTATTCCACAGGGAGTTTTGAAATTAGATAAAAAAACAACATTTTGTTTATCCTTGTATAATATGTCGAATAACCAATGTTTCTTAAAATGTGTAAACGACATGTTAATAAGGATAGTTGTACCTACAGTTCTTAAAAATAATCACTAAAATCGGGCCAAAAATAAAAAACTTATCAAGCCTAAAACTTAATCAAAATTTTGTAATGACCGTTTTTATTGCACATGAGTGTATTTAACAATATCAAAACTTCTTTCTTCACTGAAAGCAGCACATATGATTGTCAGACTTAGGAACACAAATTTCTACGAACTGTTCGTCTATGGGATTTTTGTTATTTACTTTAATTTTTTCACCACTTGCTTTTTGGAACCACTATTACTTTTTCGTTTTCTTGTATTCACCTGTACAAATTTTGAATTAAAGTTTTGAACCCTAAGCTGCTAGTTTTATAATAACTGTTTAAGTGGGGAATAAAAGCTTAAGGTAATGTACAAAATGTTTCAAGGTTATACCAAAGGCAACACCTTGTTTCATGGTGGGAGAACGTCCTCGGTAGGCGGAGTGTCTACATGTATCAAGGTTATACCAAAGGCAACACCTTGTTTCTTGGTGGGAGAACGTCCTCGGTAGGTGGGGTGTTGGCCGGTCGATAACCGAGGCGTAATTGAACAAGGTTACATTACAGAGTGAATCAACACCCAAGCTTATGTGGATCTTAATAGTAGAACTAAGATTTTACAGGAAGGCACAAACTTATTTCATGATGAGAGATACTCCTCAAAACAACGAGAGAGAGCCCTCACGGAGGACGTAATTGACTTACTCTCGTTAACACACTACTTTCGTTTATTCTTTATATGCAAGGCGATTGCATGGTTGTTGTAATGCCTAAAAATCTATTCCATAAAATATACCGGCTTACCTATAAACAGTGGCGTGTAATGGTAGTTACAGCAAGGTAGGCAAACATTTAAAAAGGTAAAAATTACAAAAAATGCCCTCGTTCGGAAATGTCAGTATAATATTCAATAATTGAATTGAACGTTGCACTTAAAACTAGATATTTTTAGAACAGTGGTTTTTTGAATAACATACCGAGTAACGAACACACATATGTATCAGATTATACTCTATTTCGAAATGATGCGAAGTAATAAATCATTTTCTGATGGCTGATACATACGTACATAATTACGTACATATACGTACATATTTTAAACGTTTACCTGTCCTAATACTCGGACTTTCCCAGCATTATATTTATCACACTTAGGTTTTTTTTATTACTATTGTAAACATTCAAATACCCAAACGTACGCTACTGCAGGTAGAAAATGGCCCCTTTGCTAATAAAGCCTATTGTTTGCAGCGGGATTGCCATACAAAACAGGGTGGAATGGTTAAAATATAATACAGCCGGCTATAACAACTGTGGCTAAATATTTAGAAATCACAAAAATTTATTTGACCACTCTGTTAGCGTTTTGCATTTATAAGTAGGTTTTATTACTCCGCACCATTTCGAAATAGAGTATAGAAAACTTTAAACGACTCGGATGGACCCGGAAGTTCGAATACACCCGAACTGGAGTACTGGCAAGCAGTGCTTTTGAGCTCCATATGAATTTGTATTAATCCGCTGCAGCAGCTTTACTTTGTTTTTAAATAGGATGCTTACACAGAAGAGCGGGCAGAGCCCAGAGCGCACAGGGGAACTTAAAGAAAATAACCTGCGCCAGCGGCGAGAGGTGTATAATTGTATTATATTATTATGAGTTGTGAGAGGACTGAAACAGTATAGTAGATCTTTTTTTTTATATATATATATCAGACGTAAAGTGTAAGAACTGTGTATCGTTAATTAAAAAAATATATATATTATGTATTTTGGTAATTTTTCTATGTTAGGCAATGCTTTTAGGCTTCTGCATGCACGTCACTGGCTATAAATTTATAAATGTCGATTCGAGATTTAAATGTTTAGGTTATGCGAAACGGAATTGGGTCCTCATTTTATTAATTCGACTACTCTCAGCCATGTTTTCTTAGATAACAGAAATCATTAATGTGAATTGCGAACTTTCGATATTTATTTGGACAAAACCCGTTCTGTTTTAGCCCGTGTGTTCTTGGCATGCTTTGGCCAGTGACGGATATATATACTGATATTCTAACGACAGAATTTCTAAGCAATTGGATTCCCTCTGTAGCTCCAATACCATGGACGAATGTAGACAAGTCACAATGGAAAAGGGCATTTACATGTGGTAAGCAGGGCGAAAATTTGAATATACGTTTTTAAAGATAATCTCGTTAAACCTGGAAATATGAAAGTGTGTTTGGTGATTGGACAAATGATTGGTATATTTAAAAATATACCTTCAGAATTTGTGTCGCTTTATGCATTTAATTTGACACGTGGGCTGGATGATTATTATTTGTATTATTTAATTTTGTAGATATGTAGTTTTTTTTACAGCTAGTTTTTATGCATTATAAAAATGTTTCTTTTTGCCTAAAACTGACGGCTGCCCTTTTTTCTAGGCTCATCTCTCTACTATCGCTTTGGAGTTTATTTTTCATTTCTTTAACAGGCAAGCACATACATATTATTACATACCCATTTTGAATAGCATTAAGTCTATATTATTTGGTCAAACAGAAACTTTGATTTAATAAATTAATATTTACATTTCCTATAATAATATGATTTGTTGGATATTTATTCATTATAGTTTCTACCGCCTTTAGGAAATCAATACTACTTTCATACGATGAAGATCTAAATAACATTTAGGTATATGTTACTGTTTCCGAGTATAACGCATATCCACTTGGATATTTTCTTTGAGTCGCTACAGTTCAATTTGCTGTACTTTATAGAGCGCCACCACCTCTTCATTCTCTACAAGGCTGTATCGCTGAGTTCGGTCTATATTATAAAATGGTGTTTCAGAAGACATCACTTCTTAAGTCACCTTGAAGCTCACTTATCTTAATTCTCACACTCTGATTGTTATGTATGCATGATGTAGTATAACACTTACTTTTTCCAATAAGTTTTAGAACACCTTTTTTCTCAGTAAGTATCTGAAATCACTCGAATTTTAAATTGTTTTGTCTTTTTAAAAAGTTCAATGTTTTGCCTACTTAAATCGTGGTTTATA
>MU183051.1:147950-162632 GCA_016904865.1 Pissodes strobi | reverse complement strand
CTAACACTTACCCAAAGTAACCAAAACCAACCCAGACAAACCCAAACCAACCAAAGCCAACCCAAACAAACTAAAACTAACACAGACTAACTCTAAATTAACCAAAGTAATGAAATAAGCTCGCAAACAAGCGCGCTACGCGCGCTTGTCTTTACTATCTCAAACTAAGCAAAACTAACCCAGACTAACCAATATTAACCCAAATTAACCCAAAGTAACCAAAACCAACCCAGACTAACCCAAACTAACCAAAGCCAACCCAAACAAACCAAAACTAACCCAGACTAACCCTAAATTAACCAAAGTAAATAAATAAGCGTGCCATGCGCGCTTTTATTTTCACTATGTCTAACTAAGCAAAACCAACCCAGACTAACCAAAACTAACCCAAACTAACCAACACTAACCCAAAGTAACCAAAACCAAACAAACCCAAACTAACCAAAGCCAACCCAAACAAACCAAAACTAACCCAGACTAATCCTAAATTAACCAAAGTAAAGAAATAAGCGCGCAAACAAGCGCGCTACGCGCGCTTGTCTCTTCACTATCTTGAAGAAAAGACCCATCGAGCTAAAGCTCTCGGGGTCTTTTCAGATTGCAAACGAAAATTTGTCTCATAAAAATTTTGGAAAATCATTTTTTTTTGTTTCAAATCAACGGTCTTTTTGATAAGACATCTCCGCTATCGGTATATTACTGTTGACATGTTGGCAATAACGCGTAAAATCGTGCTTGCTTACGTTTTCACTTCGCTTCGTTTGTTTTTAGACAAGCGTCTACCTACAGCAAATTTTCGACCATTGGACTAATATTTCACTTCACGCATGGCCTTTCGCTCGATTCGAGGGCGCAACCAAACAAAACTAACCCAAGGCAATGCCCAAAATCAAGAAACAACTGAAAAATATATCAATTAGGACGTACGCATGCGTGAATAACACGTTACATTTTTTGAAAGGTTCACATAATTAAACAATTAACAAAAGGACAGACCGACGTGGGGACCCCGTTTTAATGGAACGACAAACATGTCTTGGTTGACAAGTAAACCGATGACCGCCGACGCGCGACGCAGAAAGAAATACGTCAAAAATGGCGGTCATCGGTTTACTTGTCAAACTTGGCAACTGAGACATGTTTGTCGTTCCATTAAAACGTGGTCCCCACGTTGGTCTGTTCTTTTGTTAATTGTTTAATTATGTGAACCTTTCAAAAAATGTAACGTGTTATTTAAATTTTGATGTGACCGTTGTCGTTTTGATGTAGTTTTGTGCCTCTTCGTGGATATGTCCTTTTGGTCCAACTGACAAGTGAGTGAAAAAACTTCCACCATTTTCTTTTCATTTTGCTTAAAAATCACACATAAAAAAAAAATTTTTATCATTTTTAATCTACAGTTTTAATTAACATCTCTTATATCCTGATAAATTCAGAATTCAAAAATTCCATTTGCAATTTTTCTTTTTTCAACCCAAAATTCTACAGCATTTACTGTTTTCCACTAATGGGTGGTTCTTTTACTCACTTTGCAGGTAACGCTGATGATGGCTCCGGCCGAAAGCGCTTTGTTACGCTAGTTCAGATGTCCTTTTGGATTAAATTGTATGCATTGAATACAAAAAGTGTTTCATTTAGTAACTATTAAAGATCAACGGAAACCCCATTACAATAATTACTGTTGATACTGGTGCGGCGGTATCTTTGGTAAGACCCAACAGAGTAAATAGAGTAGAAGAATGTTGTTTAACGTACGGTTACCGGTGAGACTGCTGAAGTACTTGGAGAAATGGATATTGAACTTCAACTGGGACGAATTAAATTACACCACAGTGTTAGTAGCCGACATAGAAGACGAATTTATTTTGGAGATGGATCTCATCGGTCAACATGGATTCTCTTTTGACAACAAACCTAACCTTCTGAAGTTTGGCACCGAAGAGTTCACCTTTATCAAAACAGACGATGGCACACCGACTAAAGTAGTGGCGGCATGTACTGTCAGAATAAGCGGAAATATCGAGCAGATAATTTTTGGAAAATTGGAGACTGCATCGGACTTATCCAGCATCACGATTTGCCTTGCAAACACCTCGTAGGCAAAGCACTAGTCAAAACCGATGGCGAAATACCGATAAGGATAGCAATTATTTCATCCAATTCCATCAAAATCAATAAAGAAGATGTAATAGCCACTTGCAGTGCAGTGGGTAACCAGTTGCGAAACGCGGTCAGAAATAACACCCTCAACATTACCTAAGGAAGTCCTAGAACATTTCCAGAAGTCGTGGTATCATCTGTTTTCTGAAGAACTGAAAAAAACTACACAATTTATCAAAGAGCAGAGCACAGCCTTTGAAAGGAAAAATAGCAATACTGGAAGAACGAACATCATAAAATATAAAATCGACACTGGAAGTGCTCACCCCATACGGCAGCATCCTCGGAGGTTACCAGTGACGAAGCAGCAAGAGGTTGCAGCATTAGTGTATAAAATGCTTGACGATGGAATTATTGAAGAGTCATCAAGCCCATGGTCATCTCCTGTTGTTTGTCTTAGTCACCAAAAAGGATGGGACTACCAGATTCTGAGTGGATTATAGAAGACTCAAGAAGGACAGTTATCCACTTCCCAGCATTGATGACACGTTGACGACACTAGCAGGTTCTCATTGGTTTTCAATACTCGATTTAAAGAGCGGATACTGGCAAGTAGGCATTGAAGAACAAGATAAGGAAAATACTGCCTTTTCTACCGGAAGTGGTTTATATCAGTTTAATATTATGCCCTTCGGACTATGCAATGCCCCCCTACTTTTGAGCGTCTTATGGAAGTTCTGAGGCCTCACTTAGAAGACATGCCTGGTCTATCTTGATGACATAATGATAATGGGAAAAACTTTTGAAGAGCACCTACTAAACCTGCATGAAGTTTTTACTAGAATCAAGAATGCTCAGCTCTTACTGAATCCAAGGAAATGTTTTCTTTTCCAACAAAAAGTTGAATTTCTCGGGCATGTCGTGTCATCAGAGGGAAACCAAACCGATCAACGAAAGATTACAGCAATCAAAGACTGGCCTCGTCCTCGCGACAACTGCGGAGCTTCCTTGGATTATGTACTTATTATAGAAGATTTGTCGAAGGATTTGCAAATATAGCTGCACCTCTACATAAGCTCACTGAAGAACGAGCAAATAACTGAGATCATAACTGTGATTCTGCGTTCAGGAAATTAAAAGTGGCGCTATGTTCTAGTCCAATATTGGGATATCCGGAACAAAAGGATAAATTGATATTGGACACAGACGCAAGCAACACTGGCATCGGAGCAGTTTTATCGCAAGTACAAGCAGGGAGAAGAACGAGTTATCGAATACTACAGTCGAACACTTTGGAAACCTGAACGTAACTACTGTGTCCCGAAAAGAGCTTTTGGCAATAGTACGTCTGTTGAGCATTTCCATCAATATCTGTATGGACAAGAATTTCTAATAAGGACTGATAATGCAGCACTTAAATGGATTTTGGATATGAAACAGCCTGAAGGACAGGTAGCCAGGTGGCTTGAAAAGTTACAACGATATAACTTTAAGGTTAAGCACAGATAGATAGATATATAAGAGAGATTGCATAATAATCCAGATGCTTTATCCAGAAGGCCATGCGAGGATAATTGTAAGCATTGCCAACGAATAGATCAACGAGAAGGAATTACTCCCATTAGGCAAATAAAATTTGAGGTTGATCTGCAGTGGGCCACCGAGCAGCTTATAAAGGATCCGCTTGAGGATAATGAAATAGCACTATTGCTAAAAGCTACAGAAGAACATCAACCAAGACCAAGCTGGAGAGAGATTTAAATTAAAGGATTTGCTTTTAAAACTCTGTGGGCTCAGTGGGACTCCCTGGTGGTGGAAAATGGACTTCTTAAACGAGCCTGGGAAAGCGCCGATGGAAAAGTGGTGCAGACACAGTTAGTGATACCAAGGAGGAAGATATCGGAAGTTCTGGAAGAAGTTCATAAGGAAAGTCTGGTGCTCATCTATCGGAGTGAACAAAACGATTGACAAGATCCGCGACAGATTTTACTGGGTCAACTACTGCCAGGATGCGAAATCGTGGTGTCGGCAGTGCTCAACCTGTGCAGTAAGTCAAGGACCCAAAACAAGGTCTAGGGGGAAAATGAAACAGTATAATTTGGGCCTACCGTTTGAACGTATCGCCATTGGCATAGCTGGCCCTTTTCCAGTAAAAAATAATGTTAACAAGTACAGTAGTGGCAATTGACTACTTCAGTAAATGGCCTGAAGTATTTACGATCCCCAATCAAGAAGCTGTTACCATAGCAGAGGTCCTCGTGAATAACCTATAATTTACTTGCATCCATAATCAGACGGCATGGTTGAGAGGTTTAACAAGACCATTGAAGAACATTTGTCAAAGGTCGTAGATAAACATCAGAAGGATTGGGACCAACACATACCACTATTTTTGATGGCATATAGATCAGCAGTCCATGACACGACAGAACCAACACCAGCCATGGTTTTATTTGGAAGAGAACTCCGTTTACCCTGTGACCTATTATTAGGAACGCCAGACAACCAGGATATGGAAATTCAAGACTACGCGGACTCTTTTAAGGAAAAGTTACTATACACATGAATTAGTCAAAGAAAACACGGAGAAAGCCTGTATAAACCTCGGGCTAATCAATGATGATTGACCATATTCCTTGAAAATACTTTTAATTTACAACATAAACACGAAATTCTACAATTTTTTGAAATGAGCCATGCGGCCCTTGTGTACAGTTCGACGGCTGCTTGGAGAGAAAAAGTTAATTGCAGCGTTGTCATGTCCTTTATACATATTATGCCTGAACAAAGCCAGTGACCGAATGAAGACACGATATGGTCTCAAAGCTAATTCTATAGGATTTCAGATGAACGATAAAGCCTGGTTATATAATCCGCAAAGGAAGAAAGGAAGATCGCCCAAGCTAACGCCAGTATGGGAAGGGCCTTATACACTCATCAAAAGGATTAATGACGTAGTGTATAGAATTCAACGTAGCCCCAGAAGCAAACTGAAAGTTGTCCACCTCGACAGGCTCAAAGCATATCACGGACATGAAGTAGCTGATCGGGACGATCAGGTTTAAGAGGGAGGCAATGTCACGGCTAGTAACCATTCGATTGTTTTTGTGCTACTCTATAGAACTAGCCTTGTGGCGTCTACATATGAGTCATCGCCGGCTGCGAAGATTCAGGAACTATGGAATTCTCTCGATGCCCTGGTCGAGAATAATATAGAGTGGCCTCGCTTCTTCCGGAGAATTCGTGATAGATTTTAGATTGTATATAAATAGCAGGCAGAAAGCGTCTTGAGTAGTTAATTATTGAGTGTTGAATTGTAAAGAGCTATTAGTTGTAAAGTTATAAGAGTAGTTTAGTATGTTTAATTGTATACAGTGATAAAGAATATAGAGAGTATTAGTTTAAAATAGTAAAAGTTGTAATTTCGTTCAGAACCTACGGGAAAAACGTAACAATATAATCAATCCAAGATTAAATTGACAATCGCTTCGATTTTACCTTAATGTTAGAGGAAATTATTAAATGTAAGAATAGTTTAAATAGAGATAGAGGGCCTATTCCACATAGTCCATTGTATTGGTTGATCGAGCGTGACTAGTGGGATTCCAGGATTGGTTCTTTTTTGGTTCCGCTTGATTAAGCAAACACTTAGTATAAAAGAGAGTTAGGTATCTATCTTATACGTTTAGTTTTAATCAACTCCTGATGATGCTAACATGATTAGCGAAATGCGGGTCGAGTGTAAAAATTGTGTTTCGGTATTGTGGATAAAACACGTAAACAACGTTAAGATAAAATTTTAGACAGGTGTTGTTTCAACTTTAATCAACGTTAGATGAATTGTTCAAATATTGAGCTGGAAATTACGGCTAAAATATCTTGGTCTCGTCGTATCCTAGAAAATCGGATGGGGACTTCGCCTTTGACTCCACCGTGTATATTCTGTTGAATGTGTTGTTTGAAGCATACAAGATACTGTGTAGTATTGAAGTTCGTTATGATTTCAGACAAGTGTAAATTTCTTTTGATATTTGTAATGCACCAGATATTTTGTTACTTAGTAGTTATACAATTTCACGGCATTGCATTGACGCGACAATAGGTGTTTTGATCCATTCTGTCCGAATTTCAATATAGCTTTGATACGGTATTAATGGAATGGGTCCATAACACTTTAGCGTCACACAAATTAAGAAGTTTTTGGTAAAAATAAGAAGATTTTCTATGCTAGAGAGAGTGATTCTTTATAAAAAAGTGCAATGCGAAAGAGAGTTTAACCCCCCAGAGTCTTTCCCGTTAAGGTACAAAATAAGTCAGGTTGAACACCCAACAGCCTTTTCCGTAAAAGTGTGTTGTTCTAATATTTCGTTCCTCGCTCGCTCCGGGGGCTCAACCAGACAAAACTAACCCAAATTAACCTTGTAGAAAACGTAGAAAAGACTAAATTTTTACTTA
Organism: Pissodes strobi; assembly: GCA_016904865.1. Classification (NCBI taxonomy): domain Eukaryota; kingdom Metazoa; phylum Arthropoda; class Insecta; order Coleoptera; family Curculionidae; genus Pissodes; species Pissodes strobi. Next base: position 156,077 of record MU183051.1, on the reverse strand, counting down.
GCGCCCTTTTCGAATTTTGCAATTTATTTTCGTGTAACGTGTATTAGACAGTATTAGAAGTGTTTTGTAACACGTTACATATTGCGCAAAGCACTTTTGACGTCAAAAATTGAAAAAAAAATCCCAAATGTTCTCTTCACTATATCAAACTAAGCAAAACTAACCCAAACTAACCAATACTAACCCAAAGTAACCAAAACCAACCTAAACTAACCAAAGCCAACCCAAACAAACCAAAATTAAACCAGACTAACCCTAAATTAACCAAAGTAAGGAAATAAGCGCGCAAACAAGCGCGCGTTCGCGCGCTTTACTCCTCACTATCTCAGAGAAAAGACCCTTCGAGCTAAAGCTCTCGGGGTCTTTTCAGATTGTAAACGAAAATTTGTCTCATGGAAATTAAATTTTGAAAAATCTTTTTTTTTTTCAAATCAACGGTCTTTTCGATAAGACATCTCCGCTATCGGTATATTATTACTGTTGACATGTTGGCAATAACGCGTAAAATCGTGCTTGCTTACGTTTTCACTTCGCTTCGTTTGTTTTTAGACAAGCGTCTACCTACAGCAAATTTTCGACAATTGGACTAATATTTCACTTCACGCATGGCCCTTCGCTCGATTCGAGGGCGCAACGAAACAAAACTAACCCAATAAACCTGTGGCAATACGTTCTTCCAGAGCATCGCTCCGTTTCTTTCTGTCGATATTCTGATTGTTTCTTATTCTGTGCCTAAGGCAATGCCCAAAATCAAGAAAAATATCTGAATTAGCACGTACGCATGCGTGAAGGCTCAAAATTGGTGTTGGCAGACGATATTAGCAAAGGCAATTTCCTGCGCGAACATCAAAATCTGCCGCCGCGCGACGAAAAATATCACCACATTGAACACAAATATTTAAAAAACAAATGCATGATCCGCAATTTTTGTTTTATATATTCTGTAGCAATATTAGTGTCCTCAATAATTTAATGTATGTAAAGTTGTGGGTATAGGACATAACAAAAAGTTCCTTATTCGAAATTTGCCGACGTTTCGACCATTTATTGCGGTCTTTTTCAAGGCTACAAAAGGAAAAAACTGTACTACAATTTGGCATAACCTGTGAATACAATTAATTTTTTTTTCTTTCAGTTACTATTTTCATTCAAACAGACTGATAATTTTAAGTACAAATTAATTTGAACAATTTGAACAGACATTTTCATTAAAAAGCCAAAATAAATTTACACAGAGATCATTATGGCACGGCACTACTTATTAAAATAAAAAACGAAGTTAAACAAAAAACCAAAATAAGACGAAATTAAAAAAAAAACACATATACCAAAACAAACACAAAAACCGCTCAAAAGAAGTAAAACATCCACAATTTATAATAAACCATTCTGGTTTTCACTACCAAATTCAACCCTCGAAAAGTAACCCATTCTTTAATATTTTTTATTATTGTTATATATAGGTATTTGTATTTATTAGGCAGAAGACAGCTTTTTCGATTGGACCACACAAATAAAACCTACCTTTTTCTACAGTCATTAAACATTTTGACGTTCTTATCCAAAAAAACATAATATGGAAAATATAATTATGTGCACAATTACAGCATTAAAAACATCAAAAACAAACACAACACATGAAAATAATTATTGTCAACTAAACTAGTGCGTTGTACAGGGTGTCCCAAATTCGAGCCTCATCATTGAGATCTCGGAAACTAGAAGAGATACGAGGTCGGTTAAATTGAGGCAAATTTGCGCAATTTGATGCTGATTAAAATGCCACCTTAAAAGTTTAAAAAATCCGAATACTTCCGAAGATATTTAGAAAAAACCGAAAATTCGCGATTTCATTTTTATTTTCTTATAACTCTATTTGAATAGATATTACAAAATAAATTTCATATTCTTATTGCCACTTTTTCTGTTCTACAAGATGGTGTTATCAGATTTTCAAACCGACGTTTCGTTTTTGAGCTGCCATCATCAACTTTGGTTTTTTAAATACGGCCCTGGATTATTTATTACGGATTTTAAGAGCATCTAAAGTCCCAAAGCCAATGATGTATCGCACTTATTCGAAAAATTCCTATTAATGACATTTTCCATAAGACCTCATGTGTTAGAGAGAGACAGAAAACATATTTTTAGCAAGATTTTACCAGGAAATCATTAAAATGATTTTTTCGAATAAGTGCGATACATCATTGGTTTTGGGACATTAGAAGCTCTTAAAGTCCGTAATAAAAAATCCAGGGCCGTATTTAAGAAAACAAAGTTGATTATGGCAGCTCAAAGACGAAACGTCGGTTTGAAAATCTGATAACACCATCTTGGAGAACAGAAAAAGTAGCAATGAGAATATGAAATTTATTTTGTAATATCTATTCAAATATAGAGTCATAAAAAAATAAAAATGAAATCGCGAATATTCGGTTTTTTCTAAATATCTTCGGAAGTATTCGGATTTTCTCAACTTTTAAGGTGGCATTTTAATCAGCATCAAATTGCGCAACTTTGCCTCAATTTAACCGACCTCGTATCTCTTCTAGTTTCCGAGATCCCAATGATGAGGCTCGAATTTGGGACACCCTGTACAGCAGTGACTAAAGAAGCCAGGGCCTTCCGCATATCTCCACAGTGATAGGATGCTTTTTACCATTGAGTTATTATGGTTTATTTATTTTCGATTTGTAAATATTAAGTAGATGTGCATATTGCGTACTGAGGCCCCGCGTATCTGTTCTGCAATTTACCGTGTTGTTAAGGGTTATATAAATCATTTCACTTATATTTCTCTTGGAATAATTCATTTCTCGATCCAAAATAGCCACCTTGGAAAAATCGAAATTATGATGTGTCGCAAAATGATGTTGGGAAAGCGCTGTTTTTTCTTTTTTATCTATATTAATTGCCCTACAATCGTATTTATGTTGGTATATTCGACTCTTCAAATATTGTCTAGTTTGGCTGATATAACATTTTTCACAGTGTACGCACGGAACCGTATACACCAAACATGAACATAGGTCTCTAGGTGTTGGGTCTTTTAAGGGTGTAAATAGGGAGCCAACCACTTTCAGGTTATAAAATGCTAGCTTACAGTTTGGGTTCTTTGTAATTATTAGTTTTTCTATTTCTTTAAATAATTTAGGTAAATATGGAAATTTAAAATATTTAATAGTAGCATTTTTATCCTTTTTTATGTTATTTTTATATTGATTAAATATTCTATTGATAAAAGAAGAAGGGTAACTATTTTTCTTTAATAAATTTTTTATAATGATTTCATTATTCTTGCAAAATTGAGGGCTGCTTAAATTATTAGGTCTATATAGAAGGTTTTTTATTATGGCAATTTTATGGGTAGTTGCGTGGGATGACAAGTAGTTGATTACTCTTCCTGACGCTGTTGGTTTAATATACCAGTGGGTAGAGATATTTCCGTCCGCGTTATGAATAACTAACGTGTCAAGAAAAGCAATTTTTCCCTCGGATTATTTTTCCATTGTAAACTTTATTTTATGATGAAAAGCATTAAACATAGTCAGCAGCTGATCGACCTTATGTTTCGGACACGAAAGTAAAGTCGTCTACGTAAACCTTGATAAACTGCACATCAAGTTTATTTCTATTTATAACGTCAGTGATCAGCTCGTTCATAACAAGATTAGCAAGTACTGGACTTGCAGGATTACCCATAGCAGAGCCATCAAGCTGTTGATAGATGTTGCCATTAAAAGTAAAATAACTACTATCAAAAAAATAGTATATTAATTCACAAAAAACATCCCGTGAAATATCATTGTATACTGAGATATGGCGCCATTTCTTTTTAATTATATCAACAACCAAAGATTCCTAGTAAATAACGATGTGACGTCCAATGACACTAGTATGTGTTCAGGTGGAAGGATTATACCCCTTATAAAATTAACAATACGCGTAATGATTCATATATTGTCAAATAATTGTGTGCACTAACGATTAGTATATCTGACATTTTAATTCGTGTGATGCTAAAGTGATATATATATATCACCTATTTTATTGATTTGATAAGAGTTTGAACAGCGATACAAATAAAATTATTGTACTGCTTATAGAATTCCGCGCTTGCAAACGTTTGGCTGTCATTTACCATATTGACGTTTGTAACAGCAGGTGGCTTCGTTTTTGTCCCGTTGCACTTCATTCTGGTGGACGGTCGGTGACAGGCGGAGGTTGTGCTGTTCAACAATTCGGTTTAAAATGGGTCTACAGTTCAGAGTCATGAACCTATGACAACTGAATTAGTGTTATAATTGAAAAACTAAATGTTTGCCGATATCTAGCGGAAATATTAGTTTCGTCTCGTAGATTAAATAACAACATGTAAACTAAGACAAATGTGAATACCTTTCTTAACTCTAACAGTTCTTCTATGTCCAGATCCGTCCCAGTAACTAAATGTAATGTCAATTTCTTCTTCTTTTAATTTTTGTTGCTGGTCTGCCCACTTTTGTCTCAATTCCTCTCTGAAAATACATTATTCATATACATAGTTTTCTATAGTATAATATTTAATATGAATAGAAAATCAACTTTAACGTGTATAATAAATGTAACGACGCAACTGAAACAAAAATACGTGTGATGATTATTGGGTAATGATGAAATACAAAGAGTCCTAAAATGCTACTAGACACTGTAAGACGTTAAAATGGCCGGTGGTGCACGAATTACATGAGTAATTTGTTGTTAATGTATACCGAAATCGTATTATTAATTCCAATGTGGCACCTGCAAAAAGTAATTTCATCATGGCTGTATCGGTGTGTGAAGTAGAAGTTAAAATCATCTTAAAAAACAAAAATAACTGGTTTCGTAAATTATGTAAAGAAAGTAAGATAAAGACTTTACAGAGGTTTCCCTCTTTTTTTACTTCTGAAAGAACATTACAGCATAAGAAGGAACAGCAACATCCAACACCTACATGCGATGATAGCAACAATGGAAATAAGTATGCTGATATAAATGCCTTGATCCTAGAACTCAAAGATTCTAACCTAATTATGTCGAACGAAATTCAAGATATCACACAATGGGCTAACATTTCCAAATAAAATGTATGAAGAAGAGAAAACGGAACGAAATAAAATGGTGTGTGCAATTGTTGGAGGATATTAAAAAGGGAAACCAATACCCAAAAACAGAACTAAATCGTATTAAAACCTTTGTAAAATGAGAAGAGAGCAACAAGAAATATAATATTGTTATTACAGGAATTTATGAGAGCCCAAACGAAAACATGGAGCTGGCGAAGAAGAATATTTAACAAATGGTGAAATTCAAAGGCCAGAAATGTCTCCCGGATGCATAAAAGTGTGAAACTGCACAGGGAACAAACCAAACTAATCCAATTATTATTGTATCTCTGGATAACTCGGGGAGAAAAACAAATCTTTTGAAAAGTAGGTCTAAAAAAGGCAAGCTCATCCCGGCAAAAATTGTGACATCAAATTCCGTAGACAAAATGTGTTTGTTAACGAAAAAATGTCACAATACATCCTATAATCTGTCAAAAGGAGGCAAAAAACTGAAAGAAAGCGAATACCAATACATATGGTATAGAAATGGACAGATATATGCGAGGCTCCAAGAAGGGCAGGAAGCGGTAAAAATAAAAGACTGATCATATCAATGAACTATCTGATAAGAATCTATAGTTATAGTTCACTATTGATCAGTGTTGAGAATGCGTCATTTTTTAAATGTAAAAATGACTTAATATGTTATGTGATGATTACCCAGACAAATCCCATCGTCCTCCCCCAGGCTGGAGAACACCGAAGTACAAATTCTGGAGCTGATCAATGACAGTTTGTGACAAGAGGAGCTGCCGTATTATTAGCAAGCAGGAACGTCAAACTGGTGAGAGCAGTTTGATTACGGGGAGTGACGCCCCCGCCATTCCCAGTTGCCACGGGATGTGGCCCAACAAATCTCATCGTCCTCCCCCAGGCCGGAGAACACCGCAGTACAAAGTCTGGAGCTGATCAATGACAGTTTGTGATAAGAGGGGCTGCATTGTATTAGCAGGCAGGAACGTCAAACTGGTGAGAGCAGTTTGATTACGGAGAGTGACGCTCCCGCCATTCCTAGTTGCCACGGGATGTGGCCCATCAAATCCCATCGTCCTCCCCCAGGCTGGAGAACACCGAAGTACAAAGTCTGGAGCTGATCAATGACAGTTTGTGACAAGAGGGGCTGCATTGTATTAGCAAGCAGGAACGTCAAGCTGGTGAGAGCAGTTTGAATACGGGGAGTGATGCCTCCGCCATTCCGAGTTGCCACACGATGTGGCCCATCAAAAAATAGTAAAGGCAGTAAGTAATAACTTTACAAAAACGTCTCTCCTACCTTTAACAGACGAACATGGCATCACGGCGACTAAAGCCAAGTAAAAGGCAAACATGCTCGCCAAAATGTTTTCATCGCACTCTACCTTAAACGTCCCACAAGGCAAGGCTCTCCCCACTATATCGAACATCAACACTACCATGGAGTCGCTCGAGTGGAACCTGTTCCAAAAAAGGCAAGAAAACCACGCCCTCAAACTATCGCCCAATTTGCTTCCAATAATCTCCAGTCATGGAACGTGTAGTCAATCAGCAACTACTCAAGTACCTCGAGAACAACAGAATAATCAGCGATAATCAATACGGCTTTCGCAAACAGAAATCGACAAGAGATATTTTGGCCTATGTCACTCATATATGGAGTAGGGCAATTGAGAACTCCGGAGAGTCCGAGCGATTGCGTTGGATATTTCGAAGGCATTCGACAGAGTTTGGCATGACGGATTGCTCAACAAACTGCCAGCCTCTCTCTGCAGCTGGCTTGCCAGTTTCCTCAAGAACCTCTGCACGTTGCAGTTGATCGACACATCTCAAACACATTCACCATTAACGCGGGCGTGCCTCACGGCGCAATACTTTCACCAACTCTGTTCCTCATCTATATTAATGACCTACTGACCGAAACGAATACTCCTGTTTACAGTTTTACAGATGACAGTACCCTTGGCTCCCACTTTAGATCAGAAAAACCTTTACCAGCGACTAAGACTTACACCGCAGACAGGAGCAGATTACAGCAATTAATCAAGACCTGGAGAAAGTTCAAACTTGGGACGACAGAAATTTGGTCCAGTTCAATGCAGCAAAGACCCAAGCAGCCACGTTTACCAAGAGGGCCAATACGGCGGGCCCTGACATCATTATGGCAGAATATATGTCCTGGCATGACCACGTTGCTAACATCGCAAAATCAGCCTCCCAGAAGCTTGGTGCGCTATTTCGCAACAAAAAACTATACCGGGTGATTCTCAAAAGTGGCTCAGCCCTATAACTTTTTTGTTTTTAGAGATAAACAAGTGAAATTCGGTGTGTAGGTATAGTATATAAATATATATTTTTTGACGTATTCAATTGTTTTCTGTCACTTCAGGTTTGACTGGAAGTGACCATTACTTTCTTATATTAAATAGGGCATCCGGTATATTTTTACTTATTTCAATAGAAAATCACATTGTGAGTACAATGACGCCCCATTTGTCAGTTTTTGACATTTACCGTCCTAAAATGTTCAATCTAGAGTGCCATGAATGAGTTATAACGGTTAATTTTGGATCAAGTCGCCAGGGAAAAATAGTTTCGATCGAGTTTTACTATTCATTTGTTTTACAGATTCATTTAAAGAATACAAAATCGTAATTATGACGTTTACTCAATTTTTTCAAATGGAACAAAGGTGGCTCATTACCATATCTAGAAAGGGCATCTTGTTACGAACCATTTGATACTACACAATCGATATTTTGAATAAATATCCAGTATCATAATCATAACCTGTCTAAAAGCTCTAATTGTTTATTGTGTCGGTCATCAACCGGCATCGTTGGTAGTGAAAAAGTAAGGAGGCTTTGGAAAGTATTAAATAAAATGTTATGACATTTTTGCGCAGCCATATTAAATTTGTCAGTTTTTGGCAGAAATTCTTAAGAAACAATATTTTGTATAGTCAGTTCGTTATTACAAATTGGCAAGTGGAATGTTTTTATCCCCACTTATAATGAATTGGTTT
>MU183051.1:117353-142950 GCA_016904865.1 Pissodes strobi | reverse complement strand
TTAAATTGTAGATAAATCTATCGACTTTATTTAATTTCTTTCAGTTTACTAAAAAAGTGTATACGTGTTGAAATATACAGGAAAATAAAAAAAGTGTTTTTTTTTCCTTAAGTTTATAACACCCTGTAGAGTCATTTTGCAATCTTAACTCTACTGAATGTGCTTTTCTACGAAGTCTAATTGATTCTTAACATTGTGTTTTTTTATTCATCTTGATACAATTAAAGGAGGTGGGTTTACATGCTAGACGACCTGCAACTGGCCCAGAGTTGACTAGAAGTTCAAGAGATATGAATTTTTAAAGAAAACACTACACATTTAATCAAAAGCAGCGAATATTAACTACGACAAGAAGGCGCACTCAATGGCAAGAGAGCGCTACAAAGGAATCGTCTTCGTTGCCTGGTAAAAATCGGCGAACTTCGCCGCACACAGGTTGAATTTAAATAAAAGCTGGCCATCAACGATATTTTCGTTTGCGTTATATCTAATCACATTTATGACGAAATCATTTATAGCACTCTAATACTCTATTTGGCTTTGGAAAAACACAATTGATATCTTCTGAATTGTTTGCAGCTCCCTGTCAAACTTACGTTATGTTTTTTTTTTATTATTATCACCAAATAACTATTTTGATAAAGTTTGTATTCAACTGGCTGTTTCAAAAATTTGTTAACGTTTTTAATTAGTTATTATTGATAACAATACTCAAGGTATGTAATAACTAATATTGAAAAGATTTTGATTTTGTGTTAATAATTTCACCATATTTCCGAATACTAATATTCTGACAAAATACATCAAGAAGAAAATGTTGCTCGAATTTGCCCCATCTTTTAATATTCAATTAAATTTTGGCGTTTTGGGTGATTTTAAAATTGGTTAAAGGTTTCGCACAATATTTTCACTCATTCCTAAATTTCGGTAGAATCTTTATTGCTGATGCAAGACTGATGTTATTATAAAAAGAGGTAATAAATACTTTGGCTGAATCAGCAGAAAAAAAATTATAATTTAGCTTTAATTTGTAAATATGGCTTTGATATTACCTTGGGATAGTATATAATCAAGTGTTTTTGAACAACAGTTGCACTGATGCTTCTATATTTTTTACTAGTTTCGTCCCTATTAGATTAATTTTTAAAAATAGCGAAAACTCTGAAATACATGTACGGCAAAATTGCAGGTCATCAACGCGTTTCTGTCATCCGCTTAACATTCATTTTGCTCGTGAGACTCCTGAATTAACCGATGCAAAAATAAAATTTGGATCATCGAATTAAAAATTTAAAACCCTTTTTTTACCACGAATGAGCCCTTAATTTTAAAAATCATTTTTTAGAACGATTTAAGAACATACAAATGATCTTTATACATGATTTTTATCGTCAGTGATAATTGATACTCCCTATATATAAATATAGATGATGAGCAAAAAATTCAACAATTATTTGTCTAAAACACGATATCTTAAACGTCTAATACTTACTAACTTTTATATCTTATTTCTGGTAAACTTTATTATGGCCAGCTTTCCTAGAAATTCGACCAGTGTGCGCCGGGTCCAAAGGTCACATGCCAGTATCATGCTAGTTTTCGCGCGGGGAAGGAGACATACCATTGACGTGCCGCCGCGGAGAGTGAATCTTCTTATCGTAGTTGTTATTCGCTGTCAAAAGTCTTTAATCTTAATTGTAACTTAAAACTAAGGGTGCTCTGGGTTTGTTAATTAAGTCATATCTTGACAAGTGTCCTGATAATTATTCTGTGGTGTTTAAATTTTAAAGTGCCAGCTGAAAATTATGGTTCTGTCGCCTACTGATGCAGCAAGAGCAGTGGCTTTAGTAAATGATGGAAGGTCGCAGTATTATGCTGCTAGAGTACCGGGAAGTACAAGATCTAGCGTTCAGAGGGCCGTGAAACGTTTTAATGAGACCGGAAATTTTTCGAGGAGAATAGGATCTGGCAGAAAACGAAGTACAAATGTCAGAGATCGTTTTTTAACTCTGAATGTGTTATGGGATAGAAATACCACTGCTGTTATGGCAATAAATCGTTTGGAAGAGGTAGGACACATAAACGTAAATGAAATAACTGTTCGGAGACAATTAAGGGAGGTGGGTTTACATGCTAGACGACCTGCAACTGGCCCAGAGTTGACTAGAAATCATAGGACAGGACGTCTCCGATTTGCTCAAGAACATCAAAATTGGGTATTTGTGGAATGGAGTAAAATTTTATTTTCCGACGAGTCAAGGTTTTGCCTAAGACCTCCAGATGGTCGTCAGAGAATATATCGTAGATCAGGTGAGCGCTTCGAACAAAACCATTTCTCTACAAGATTAAGTTTTGGTGGCGGCTCTGTAATGGTATGGGGTGGCATAAATATGGAAGCTCGAACTGACTTAGTAATAGTTGATGGGGGTACCATGACGGCTAACGATATATTCGGGACATTTTAGCACCACACGTCATTCCTTTCGCACTCTTTATAGGAAACAACTTCATGCTGATGCAAGATAATGCTCGTCCTCACATTGCCAGAGTTGTTACCCAATACTTAGACGACGTAGAAGTACGAAAAATGAACTGGCTACCACGCAGCCCAGACCTTAATCTCATAGAGCACATCTGGGATATGATGGGCAGAAAGATTCGAAGCCGTGTTCCAGCTCCGAGTAACTTGGATGAATCAAAAGAGGCACTAATCCAAGAATTGGATCAAAGCGATCAAAATCAGATTCAACACGTCATTGAAGGAATGTCAAGGCGTATGGAGGCAGTTAACAGTGGCGTGCAGTGTCAATTAGAAGAGGGTAGGCAATGTAAAGAAAATGACACAGAAGGAGTTAGCCCGCTGCAGGCGCTGCCGGGGGCAAAAAAATTTTCCAGGTGCCACGCCCAAAAATGTTCATTTTGAGCCTCCAAAAAATGTACGCATAGGTATATCCTTTTCGATTCGAGTTTCGCCAAAACTATGCAAAGAAAATGACCTGTAACTGATTAGTGGACTGGTCTTGTTTTTGAGGCATTTGAAAAATTATTTAAATCAATATACCCAGGTTTACTACACACATTGTCATTTCCTTCTTTACCAAAGAGTAAGCATGGCCAACAATACATTTTATACATAGATTTTTTTATTAAAATATCGAGGTTTTCTTTTGTTGCTGCACAATTTTCAAGTCCGGGCTAGGTCTACCAATCTTAATAGCATTTTGTTTTTCGGCAAATGTCATACTTGTAAAGAGCTTAGTGCTAATACGTTTTTCCAGACAGTTTACAATGTCGTCGCACTGGCACTCCATAATAAAAAGCACTAAAACTATTCACAAAATCTTTCTAACCAACAAAACTAAACCACAAAGAAAACAACAACCCCTTGTATAGGTACTAAACTAACAAAACTTTCAAAACAAAAATTAAAAGCGCATTCAAATCTCACACAAGAATAGGGCACAGTTGGCAAGTTTAGGGTAGCCCGTGTACTGTAATTTAATTTAAGGGTAAATATTATTAAATAATAAAGCTTTCTTAACCAAACCCTGTAATGATGTAACCGGTAATCGCTTACTAACTAATCACTAAAACGTAAATCAAAACAATGTATATCAAAATCACAGATTGTAGGAGTAATCTGTGTCAAAATATTAATAAAAGACCACATTTTGTGCGGCACTTATCGTTGCGCCGCGCGTCGGTCGGTGGACCCATCCGCTTTCTCTCTTTTCTTTTTATGTATCGTTCCATTTGGCTGTCTTTTTTCAAGCACTGCTTTTCGTTTGCATAGTAAATCCAGTATTGACGGTCTAAATGCATGCCTTTGATTTATTATGAGATGCTTTTTAGCGGATTGTCGTCGGAGAATATTATTCCGTTTAATATAGGTAGCGTAATATGAGTGTTAGAATGTGATGTTTTCCTATCATATAATTCATATTTTAATTGGCGCTTAAGATAAGCTTTTTAAATTTGGATTATACTTATTAGTAAAATTATAATTTATATTATCGGAATTAAAATTAAATGAGAAAATATAAAAAATGTTAAAACTTCAGGGTAGGCAATGCATTTGTGCTTTCATTGTGTGCACGCCACTGGCAGTTATTAGTGCTCGAGGGGGAAATACCCGCTATTAATGTTTTTAGTACCTAATATTGTTTTGATTTTTACCTTGCTGTATTATTATAAAAATTTAAAAATGTTGCAAAATGTGTAGTGTTTTCTTTAAAAATTCATAACTCTTGAACGGAGAAAGATATCAAGATGAATAAAAAACACAATGTTAAGAAGAATTTTAAGAAATGTATTTCTAAAAATAGTGAGCTTTTTAAACTCCTTGTTAGAGCACAAACCCTAAGAGATAGAAGCTTTGAATAAAAAAGTTGCTGTTTTTTCTAAACCGCGAGAATCTGTCGGGAATTTAACAAATAAACATCAACTTTGTTTATTCAATAGAACGATACACATTTTTGTCCTGTTTTAAAAAACACATCGTTTCTTTATATTTGCCTCAAGCGTCTTTAATATATTCACGATTCAATCTTTGAAATAACAAAATACCTAATTACTTAACACATCTTAAGTGTCTTGAAAAACAAAAATGTCATTCATTATATCTCTGCCTACTTAGTTTAAACCTGCAGGGTATTTTAACATACCCTTAAACCTTTCGTTGATAGTTATATCATAATATAATATTGACTGTATTCGGACTTTATATTTATGAGTGCTTATTGTTTTTGTACAAGAACAAGACTTTCTTTGAAAACACTGAACTAGAATATTCCACCACACAGATTAGTCATTTTTGAAAAAAGTTGCATTTACAAAAGTATCCAATTTTACAACAAACTTCCTGAAAGATTTAAAGCTTTGCATAATGGTAATAAATTTAAAAAGAAAATAAAACTCTTATTGATTAGGATGGAACCATATTGTCTCGGAGTTCTTGGACCATAATTTTTCACAGGAGAACGACTTGTAGGTCTACTGTACATAAGTGTAATTGATGTATTTAGTGTATAGTTAACGCATTTTTAGTGTATAGTTATTTGTATTTTAAATTTCATATGTAACACCATTTTAAATATTTAATGTTGTTCCAATTTTAACCAGATTTATGACGCTATTTACTTTACTATCGAGATATTATAAATAAAGGAGATTTATTATTATTATTATTAATAGATAGGTCCTATAATACGATTTTAAGAACATATATCTCTAGAGCTAAACTAGTTAAATGCATAATTGAATTTAAAGCAATAAAAATTTACAATGAGACATTCCGAAACACAAATAAACATCTGCAATAATCCTAAAAACAGTTAAGAAATGTTTCATTCGCCCCCATATTCGATTAAAGCTCATACAAACTATAATATGTTCAATACTCAAGTATTGATGTCAATATCGCAAACAGCACTTACACGCGTCACTAGAAAAATACGGTAAAATAATGCTACATTAAAATAACTTATAGATACTATAACACAGAATAATACTATGGTAATTAAAACTTATAACTAATGCATTCGTCAAAGGAATTAAACGCATTGTCTAAAAGAAAATTCCTTATCTTAACCCTATAAATATTGGGTGGTAAATCTTTTAAATTTTGGGATAAAACACTACAACATTTAAATACCCAGTACCCTAGGCCAATCTGATACCTTTTTAGTCTCCAGAAAGGTGCAACCAATAATAATTTTGTTATGTGTATTGAATTGCGAGTATGCATGGGTCCTGGGAGAGGCGGGGTAGTGCCTTAAATCAATATCAGGCTATTCAGGATTTACTGAGAATGAAACGTCAGGTTTCCCAAGGCTGCATATATCCCACCCAAATCCTCATTTATCAAGCTCACTATATCCTCTATTGTATCACCCTTTGCAAAGAGTATAGTGTCATCTGCAAACAGTTGTATTTGATACCCCTTAACTACATTAACAATGTCATTAATATAGACCACAAACAATTTTGGGCCTAACACTGTACCATGTGGAACACCATGGTCATTGATTTTAACTGAGGAAAATATATCTAAGTATTTTGTTGTTTGAGTTCTTGTTTTTAAGCACTGTGAAACCAATTTACTACATTTCCGCGAAATCCATACTTGTGCAGCTTTTTGATTAATAACTACTGTCTGTTAATTGTTTCAAAAGCTCTACGAAAGTCTAAAAAACTATCCCTACTAATTTTTTGTTGTCCAATGCAATTTTCCACTTGGAAATCACTGTCAGTAAGGCACTTTCACATGAATGTTTGACTCGGAATCCTGCTTGAAAGTTTGTAATAAGTCTGTTTTCCTGCACATGTTCACGATCTTGATTATTGACTACAGTTTCTAAAAGCTTTTCATATGTTGCCACCATATTTATTGGTTTATATTCTTCACACTTATTAGTGCCACTAACTTTTTCTATTGGAATAATGGTTGATATTTTCCATTCTTTAGGGAATGACCCAGTGCCTATACTTTGGTTTATCACTTCCAGGAATCGGTTATCAATGACCTCAAATGCCAGTTTCAAGATTGTTGTGGTTATTCCCTCAGTGTTACTTTTCTTATTTTTTAAATCTTTTACTATTTTTCTAAGTTCTAACAGCTGTAATTGCTTAAATTCAGTAAATTTTTTTGAAGGAGTCATTATATTGTTGAGCATTGTATCACATGCCACTGGACAGAGGGTTTTTTTACACTATCTATGTAGAAATCATTAAATCTGTTAGCAATTCATAAGCCATTTGTTTTAAGTTGTCCACCAAACATTATACCAATTTACTATTACATTTTCTATCAGATTTAATTATACCCTTTAGGTTTTTTCACATTTCTTTAGAATTTCCCCTAGCTTCATCAATTCTTTCTTTGTAGTAACTTTTCATTTGTTCCCTTATTTTTTTTTACTGATAGATTTCTTTGTTGTTGGTATATTTGCCAGTCGTTCTCCGCCTTTGTAATTATTGCTCTTTTATATTTTTTGTCTCTTTCTTTTACAATCTCATCCAAGTCAGGTGTCCACCATTCTTGTTTCCCCTTTACAGCCTATTTCTGTCACCACTATAGGTGAATACTCATCAATTTTCACTGTCAATATTTTTACCAAAAAATTGGATAACATCAAGATCCTGTGAGCCTTTGGGTCAACTGTAATCAATCAAGTCCATTTGAAACTGCAATTCATTAAAATGTTTAGTATATCGGCATGAGATTTTTTTTACGTGATAAAACCTCAGGGATGTCAATTGTTAGTATGAAATGATCTGCTATTTTTGGAGTGTACTTGATGTTTAATTTATTTGTCAGTGGTAATTAGAAGGTCAATTTTTGTTGCTCTTTGTGGTAAAATTCTTGTACTCTGTTGTACTAACTGATAAAGTCCATTTCTTTTAATTATGTTGTTTAATTTTCTTGAATAAAACATGTTTTTGTTAAGGGCTATAGCATAGTCATTCAACATCAATAAAGTTTCTGGTTTTATGGCATATTCAATTAATATATCTTCTAACTTCAATAAAAATTCACTGTGACTTGAATTTGGAGAAACATACAGACAGGAGATTGTGGAGGTTATTTCTGAGATAAAAAATAAAAAATCCTGTGGAGTCGATAAAATCTCTGCCGAAGTTCTTTCGCAGCTACCTGATAGCGCTCTGGATGCTCTCTCTGCTTGTGTCAGTGAGTCTTGGTCGAGGGGAGTGTTTCCTACTTGCCTGAAGTCGTCCTTGGTGATCCCTATTTAACTGTGGTGACTCGGAGGACCTATCTAATTACAGCCCAATCTCTCTACTCCCAACTCTATCTAAAGTTATAGAGAAACTTGAAAAGAAAAGAATCTGGAACTAGCTTCAGTCCTTCAACCTAATAACTGAGAAGCAATTTGAGTGTCAAACATCGAAAGGGACCCATAATACCATTTACAGTTTCCTTGAGAGGGTTTATTTTGGATTGAATCAGGGTGGGACATGGGCGGCGGTGTTCTGTGATCTGTCCAAGGCATTTGATTGTGTGGATCACAGAATATTGCTGCTTCCGGGGTGTGGATCAGTTTAGATCTTATCTTGAGGGGCGTTCTCAGACTGTGGTAAGCTCGGGAGAAAGGTCTTCTGTCTTGGGAGTTGACTGCGGAGTTCTGCTTTGGGTCATATCCTGTTCCTGTTATATATCAAAGACCCTGTCTACCTTAAAACCTCGGGACTCTTTACCATTTTTGCTGACGACACCTCAATATTGTGGCAGAATAGAAATCTGGTGGGACTAAAAGAAAGTTATAGTGAGTGATCTGAGGTTTATTAAAGAATGGTTTAACTCTAATTGCCTTTGCTTGACCTTGACTAAGACTCACATTGTTGGGTTTAAGTGTGATGTGGCGGAGCTGGCGCAGGCCTACATTCAGCATTATGATCAACCTCTACTATAATTGTTCGGGTTTTTTGTCTTCATATGCACTTAATATTTTAAAAACTCTTGTATGCTCCGCTGTATAATAATATTAATTTATTGATAATAGCATAAGCTAACAATGTTATAAATTTTATTTTTTTTACTTACTTATTAATAATTTTACACATATTATATAAACAACATAAGTAGTTACACATTAATTGTTATTTTGCAATATTTCACACATTCTTGTTTAAATAATTTAGAGTCGTTTACATCTTGAGGTAAGGAATTGTATTGCACCACTATTCTGTTTTATAATAGTCTCAATCAGTGTTTCCGGATTCCCAACTATTGTTTTTTACCTTAAATCTAGGATTTTTCTTTTGTGGAATATTTACTTCATATTCCTTATTGAACTTCTTTTTAATATTTTCGGATATGTTTTTTATGTCGTCTTTACTTGTGCAACTTATTGTAATACCTGCTTCTTTTACAAATTTGACTCTTGATACTTCTGCATCTATTTCTGTTGGATTTATTTTCTCTTCAATAGTTTTTTTGGTTTTTAAACTCTCCTGTGTTTTGTCCTTTGGTTTGATCACAATTACCTCCTCAACTTTATTTTTCACAACTTCATTATATTGGGGGTCCGGTATCGGCAAGGACTCCGGGGAAGTGTTTGTTCTATTTGTTAACGCTATTTGTACTTCTTCCATATGAAAAATCAATGATGATTTTTTTTTAAAACATCCTTGCAGCTTTCACATGCATATATCAGTGGTCTTTTTTGTAGAGGCATACATCTCACTTCTGAGCTGCTCAATTGTATGTACACATACTGGGTTGGTTTTATTATTACATATATCACATAAATAGTATTCTTCTTTTATATACTCTCTATATTTTACACACTTTCCTTCAAGTACATTTCCCTCGATGTCTTTTGATGTTACAGTATCCTTGTTAACGTTACCTAAGCTAAAACTCCCTCTCTGGTGGACAAAAATTGCTTACAATAGACAGAACACTAGACATAAGTCCAGAGTTAATTCATAAAATATCGTATTTTCCTTCTTGACTGCTCTTCGCAGTGAGTAAGTCTGCAAAAATAGCCTCTTTTATAAGAGATTAAAGCAATACAACCAATTACCTGACTTTATAAAAAAATGCGATACTCTTATGAGTAGTGATGGAAAATTACCAGTCATTTATTTTTTGGTAAGAACATTGGGTAATATTACCTTAACATTGGTAATTTTACATAATATTGATAATATAATAATTGTAACTATGATTTTTTGCAGAGAAAATTGGATTTCTACATATTTACCTATTTTATGATATGCAATAATTGTAGGTAACTAACTAATAATTATATATATTTTATTTTTTCTCATTAGAAGTGTTTCTGACTGTTTTTATAGATAATTGTCTACGTTATGATTTACTACTCTATAAAACGACATAAATGATTATTAAACGTTTATTTCTTATTAAACAGAATATATTAGGTTAACTAAATCAAACGTTATTTAAATTTATTTACGGAGCTTAAAAATATAAAAGAAAACAAAGTGACGAAAAACATTAGGATTCTGAAACTTCTATTAGCTCGACCTCACTGTGTGATGAATACTCGCTTCCTACATTGTCGTTGCTGTCAGCGCTTCTACTGAGTCGTGGCCATTTCGCGTCACTGCTACTTGGCTCAAAAATGGCATTTTCCGGATTTGCAGCAGAAGACTGGGAATCTGTAATTTTTTTTTATTGACAACAATATACACTAAGTTGCCGGCCCTTTCTTTAGTTAGGTTATTTCTTTATTTATTGTGCAGAAATTCGTACGTTCTGAATGTTTTTTCCATCGCCACAGAACTAGCTGGAAGACCCAATAAAGCAATAGAAACATCCTTGATATGGGTTTTAGAACAGATTCCCCTCCACCATGTGATGGGATCGGCCCTTCTTCCTGTGTTCGATACAAAATCCATCCCCCATAACTCGTTTTTATCCAAACAGTTTGTAAGTTTCAACGAAATAATCTCTTTGTGTTCGACAAATAAGGGATGGTTGGATATAAGGGTATCAATAAATTTGATTGCTTGTACATGCTCCTTGTTATTTAGATCTTTGCCAAAGTAGTTTGGATCCAATAAATATGTAGCAAGATGAACAGGGTTCAAAAACATATCTTTTCTCTTTCCAAATGCGGTCATCAGGTTCTTCTCCTCGCTTGATATTATTGGCAATCCTTCAGCAATCTATCACGAATATTCGCGAAGTATTCCGAGGCCACTCTATATGATCTCGACGAGGCCATCGAAATAATTCCAGCGATCCTGAATCTTCGCGACCGGCCGGGCGATGGCTCATACAGACAGAGAAGCGAGCGGCACGGCGGCTAGTTCTATAAGGTAGCACAAAAACGTTCGGACGGTTGTTAGTCGTGACATTGCCTCCCTCTTAAACCTGATCGTCCCGATCAGATACTTCATGTCCGTGATATGCTTTCAGCCTGTCGAGGTGGACTACTTTCAGTTTGCTTCTGGGGCTACGCTGAATTCTATACACTACGTCATTAATTCTTTTGATGACTGTATAGGGCCCTTCCCATGCTGGCGTAAGATTGGGAGATCTTCCTTTCTTCCTTGGCGGATTATATAACCAGACTTTATCGTTCATCTGAAATCCCATAGAATTAGCTTTGAGATCATATCGTGTCTTCATTCGGTCGCTGGCTTTCTCCGTGTTTTCTCTGACTAATTCATGGACGTATAGTAACTTTTCCTTAAGCGAGTCTGCGTAGTCTTGAACTTCCATATCCTGGTTGTCTGGCGTTCCGAATAATAGGTCACAAGGTAAACGGAGTTCTCTTTCAAATAAAACCATGGCCGGTGTTAGTCCTGTCGTGTCATGGACTGCTGATCTATAGGCCATTAAAAATAGTGGTATGTGTAGGTCCCAATCCTTCTGATGTTCATCTACGACCTTTGACAAATGTTCTTCAGTGGTCTTGTTAAACCTCTCAATCATGCCGTCTGATTGTGGATGTAAGGCGGTAGTCCGTGTTTTATGGATGTTGAGTAAATCACAGACTTTCTGGAAAACCTTGGATTCGAAGTTGCGTCCTTGATCTGAGTGCCACTCTAACGGAACACCAAATCTGCTGAATAAGTTATTCACAAGGATCTCTGCTATGGTAACAGCTTCTTGATTGGGGATCGCAAATACTTCAGGCCATTTACTGAAGTAATCAATTGCCACTAAAATGTACTTGTTACCATTACTTGTTTCTGGAAAAGGGCCAGCTACGTCAATGGCGATACGTTCAAACGGTAGGCCCACATTATACTGTTTCATTTTGCCCCTAGATCTTGTTTTGGGTCCTTGGCTTGCGGCACAGGTTGAGCACTGCCGACACCACGATTTCACATCCTGGCAGTAGTTGACCCAGTAAAATCTGTCGCGAATCTTGTCAATCGTTTTGTTCACTCCGAGATGAGCACCAGACTTTCCATTATGAACTTCTTCCAGAACTTTCGATATCTTCCTCCTTGGTACCACTAACTGTGTCTTCACTACTTTTCCATCGGCGCTTTCCCAGGCTCGTTCAAGAAGTCCATTTTCCACCACCAGGGAGTCCCACTGAGCCCACAGAGTTTTAAAAGCAAGTCCTTTAGTTGATATCTCGCTCCAGCTTGGTCTTGGTTGATGTTCTTCTTTAGCTCTTAGCAATAGTGCTATTTCACTATCTTCAAACTGATCCTTTTTAAGTTGCTCTGTGGTCCACTGCTGATCAACCTCAAATTTCGTGTACCTAATCGGAGTAACTCCTTCTCGTTGATCTATTCCTTGGCAATGCTTACAATTATCCGCGCATGGTCTTCTGGATAAAGCATCTGCCCTATGCTTAACCTTAAAGCTATATTGTTGTAATTTTTCAAGCCACCTGGCTACCTGTCCTTCAGGCTGTTTCATATCCAAAAGCCATGCATGATCAGTCCTTATCAGAAATTCTTGCCCATACAGATATTGATGGAAATGCTCAACAGACCGTACTATCGCTAAAAGCTCTTTTCGGGTTACACAGTAGTTACGTTCAGGTTTCGAAAGTGTTCGACTGTAGTATTCGATAACTCGTTCTTCTCCTGCTTGTACTTGCGATAACACTGCTCCGATGCCGGTGTTGCTTGCATCTGTGTCCAATACAAATTTACCCTTTTGTTCCGGATATCCCAATATTGGACTAGAACATAGAGCCGCTTTTAATTTCCTGAACGCAGAATCGCAGTTATGATCCCAGTTATAATTTGCTCGTTCTTCAGTGAGCTTATGTAGAGGTGCAGCTATATTTGCAAATCCTTCAACAAATCTTCTATAATAAGTACATAGTCCAAGGAAGCTCCGCAGTTCATGTTTGTCGCGAGGACGAGGCCAGTCCTTGATTGCTGTAATCTTCCGTTGGTCGGTTTGGATTCCCTCTGATGACACGACATGCCCGAGAAATTCAACTTTTTGTTGGAAAAGAAAACATTTCTTTGGATTCAGTAAGAGCTGAGCATTCTTGATTCTAGTAAAAACTTCATGCAAGTTTTGTAGGTGCTCTTCGAAAGTTTTTCCCATTACCATTATATCATCAAGATAGACCAGGCATGTCTTCCAAGTGAGGCCTCGCAGAACAACCTCCATAAGACGCTCAAAAGTAGCAGGGGCATTGCATAGTCCGAAGGGCATAACTCTAAACTGATATAAACCACTTCCGGTAGAAAATGCGGTCTTTTCCTTATCTTGTTCGTCAACGCCTACTTGCCAGTAGCCGGTCTTTAAGTCGAGTGTTGAAAACCAATGAGATCCTGCTAGTATCGTCAACGTGTCATCAATCTTGGCAAGTGGATAGCTGTCTTTCTTGGTGACGTCATTGAGCTTTCTATAGTCCACGCAGAATCTGGTAGTTCCATCCTTCTTGGTGACTAAGACAACAGGAGACGACCATGGGCTTGATGATTCCTCAATAATTCCATCGTCAAGCATTTTGTTGACTAATGTGGTAACCTCTTGCTGCTTCGTCACTGGTAGCCTACGAGGATGCTGCCGTATGGGGTTAGCACTTCCAGTGTCGATTTTATGTTTTATGATGTTCCTTCTTCCAGTAGTGCCATTTTTTCTTTCAAAGGCTGTGCTCTGCTCTTTGATAAATTGTGTAGCTTTCTTCAGTTCTTCGGAGGACAGATGCCACGACTTCTGGAAATGTTCTAGGACTTCCTTAGGTGACGTTGAGGGTGTTACTTCTGACTGCGTCTCGCAACTGGTTACCCACTGCACCAGCTCGCAAGTGGCTATTACATCTCCTTTATTGATTTTCATGGAATTGGATGAAATATTTGCTATCCTTATCGGTATTTCACCGTCAGTTTTGACTAGTGCTTTGCCTACGAGGTGTTTGCAAGGCAAATCGTGGTGTCGGATAAGTCCGATGCAGCCTCCAAAATCCTTCTCCAATTTCCCACAAATTATCTGCTCGGTATTTCCGTTTATTCTGACAGTACATGCCGCCACTACTTTAGTCGGTGTGCCATCGTCTGTTTTGTTAAGGATGAACTCTTCGGTGCCAAACTTTAGAAGATTAAGCTTGTTGTCAAAAGAGAATCCATGTTGACCGATGGGATACATCCCCAAAATAAATTCGTCTTCGATGTCGGCGACTAACACTGTGTGGTGTAATTTAATTCGTCCCAATTGAAGTTCGATATCCATTTCCCCAAGTACTTCAGCTGTCTCACCGGTAACTGTACGTAAAACTACATTCTTTGATATGGGTAGAACTTCTACTCTATTTACCCTGTTGGACCTTATCAAAGATACCGCCGCACCAGTGTCAACAGTAATTGTTATGGCTCCTCCGTTGATCTTTCCTTTAACAGCTAGACTGTCGGCGGCTTTTCCTAGGTTTTTTATGGAGACGATCCTAGGGGCTTTATCTTCCTTAGCCAACGCAAGCCCCGCAATGTTGACTAATTGAAGTTTTCCTGATTTGACTTGGAGGCACTAGCGTCTCTGGATGGAGATCTAGACCGTAGTTGTACTCGGCAGTCTCTTTTGAAATGCCCAGTCCTGCCACATCTATAGCACTGACTTGATGTATTTCGGTTACGTGGCCTATCTTCAATTTGCTCCCGGAATCTCCCTGTGGCCTGAAGAACTTTCGTTAATTTCTTCAAAAGTTCGCCCATCTCAGTTAATTCACAGCTGTTTGTCGGCTTTTCTTCCTGGATGGATACGGCCCTGATTTTTCGCTTGGAGATGTTACAGGCTGCCTCGATTTCTAGGGCTCGACCCAAAGCTTCGCTGCTGTTATCAAATTTGGCTAGGCGTAGCATTTTCTGAGTTTCTGGATCTCTAATACCATCCACGAAATATTGGGCAGCAAGTTCCTCTTGAAATTCCTCTGTCGCTCCCGGGTAGGCCAATTGAATGAGACGTCTAATGTCTGCCCCAAACTCTTGCAGGTTTTCACCAGGCTTCTGATGTCGGGACTTAACTTGTGCCTGATACAGTTGTCTTCTATGTTGGTCGCCAAAACGTCTCTCCAGGACAGCTACGAGTATGTCATATTTCCCTTGTTGGCTGATGGGAATGGTCTGTAGTAGTTCTAGGGCAGACCCACGAAGCGCTACCACTAGTGATGTAGCCATTTCTTCATTATTCCAACCGTTGGCAACAGCAGCGGCTTCAAACTGTCTTTTGTACATTGTCCAAGATGTTTGACCGTCATACGTTGGAGGTTTTATATTTTGTCCTGTGACGAATACCCTGCTCTCGGTGGGTCCTTGATTTTTTAGTCTGGTAACTTCTGCCTGAAGATTCTTCATTTCCTTTTGTATATTGTCTACTTCTTTTTCAAATTTCTCATTTTGCCCGTCCAAAATTTTCTGAAGCCGGTCCTGTTCTATTTGCCTTTTATCTTCTTGGTCTTGTAAAATATTCTGAAGCCGGTCCTGTTCTATTTGCCTTTTATCTTCTTGGTCTTGTAAAATATTCTGGAGCCGGTCCTGTTCTGCTTGCCTTCCACGTTCATCCTGTTCCCGTTCCGCTTGTCTTTTATCTTCTTGGTCTTGTAAAATTTTCTGGAGCCGGTCCTGCTCTGCTTGTCTTTTGTCTTCTTGGTCTTGCAAAATTTTCTGAAGCCGGTCGTCCTGTTCTTTTTGCCTTTTGTCTTCCTGGTCGTTTAAAATTTTCTGAAGACGGTACTGTTCTGCTTGCCTTTTATCTTCCTGGTCTTGTAAAATTTTCTGAAGCCAGTCCTGTTCTGCTTGCCTTTTGTCTTCTTGATCTTGAAAAATTTTCTGAAGCCGGTCCTGTTCTATCTGCTTTTTACGTTCTTCCTCTTCCCGATCCGCTCGCCTCTCAGCATTTAAATTATCCATAAAATCGGCCAACATTTTATTTATTTGCTCCATTTCCGCCGTTTGTTGCCTTGTATTGACCATAGAATGTTATAAAATTTTACCAGAATCCACCAATCAAACGGTCTCGTTGACGTACTTGTACTTCTTTCCTTGAAAAATACTTCGCAAGTCCGGTCCCTTCACAATCCAACTTCTGACACCAAATGTTACGTTTTTCCCGTGGTTCCTTCACAGAATTACAACTCTGCTATTTTCAACTAATACTCTCTTTATTCACTATCACTGTATACACTTTAACACTCTAAACTACTCTTATAACTTTACAACTAATAACTCAATGATTAACTGAACTGAACTAACTAACATTCGCCTTAGGTCTGCTTATATATAATCTCAAATCTATCACGAATATTCGGGAAGTATTCCGAGGCCACTCTATATGATCTCGACGAGGCCATTGAGATAATTCCAGCGATCGTGAATCTTCGCGACCGGCCGGGCGATGAGTCATACAGATAGAGAAGCGAGCGGCACGGCGGCTAGTTCTATAGGGTAGCACAAAAACGTTCGGACGGTTGTTAGTCGTGACAATATATTATTGAAATATTTCAAAGTACGAATCATAAAATGTAACATTTTATATGCACTATTTACAGTATATGATCCAAAAACTTCAACTTTAAATCAAACCAAATGCCTAAACAGGTTCGATATATAGGTTCATTTCTGGCAAGATAAGTGGGGTAATTTTCTAGATAAAATTTGCGGTATGAACGTGTGTTCACTACTGGTACAGAAAAATTAAGACCATTACAAAGATCAGCAGAGTTGAGAAAATTGTTACATAATTTAACACTTTCGCTGCGGAGAGCGCACATGTGCGGCCTAGATCACCCTCACTAGGTGCGTCTTCTGTCGGACGAATTTTAACATGGCAGTATAGTTTCCACAAGTGTTATGGAATGTTGTATTTTTGTACGCACATAGCACAAGATTTACGATTGCCGAAAATTTATTTCGTTCGCGAGTTTTTAATTTTTTTATTGGTAAGGGGGTTTATTTAAATATGGGGAATTATGACAACGTTCAACTTGGTCCTTCGCGGCTATAAAGGCCTAGAAAACCTATAGTGAATCCGAATTGCCTATCAGACGAGGAATTGGCAAGATTTTTGTATGAGTCTGAGAACGAACACTATTCTGACCCTAGCTCTGGCGCAGAAGACAATATTTCTTGCGTTTTTGTAGTATATTGTTTAAATTTTTTTAACTTAATTTAGGTAAAAGGTTTGGTTACTACCCAGAAAGAGGCTTTGATAATTGGATTCTGCTTCATACGTTTGAGTGTCTATCTATGGAAAGCAGAAGGGTAAAAACATGTCTGATATTTCTTTTTAAGATTATTAGTAATAAGGTGGACTGTCCCAAGATTTTATCTGAAATTAAATTTTCATTTGGCGCCGGAAGTACTAGATCAAGAAATTGTTTCTACCTGGATTTCCCTCGCACTTAATACCTTTAAGGCTTCACCTATATATAAAATGTGCTCTTTATTCAATAAATATGCCTCTGGTATTGATATTTACCAAGTTTCTCTGAATCAATTCAAAATTAAAATTACTACTTAATAGGCTTTATGAACATCAATCTGCAAAGTTACCGTAGAACTGTAATTTGAATGACTGCGTTTTATCTTTTGTAATAAGTTTTTTAGTTATGTATTGTTACTTATAAGTTAAATATTGTTTGTTCTTGCTGTTGAGTGATTTTATATTGTTTTGTGATGTACTTTTGTATCTGCTATGTGTTAGGTTTGGTATCTGTAATTGGCAACCATTGCTGTTGATACTGTAAGAAATAAATAAATAAAATAAATAAATAAATATTTTAGTGGATTCAAGCAAAACAGGAACACACTCAGAAAAAAATCTCGTGTGTGTACAAAATGGAAAATTAGAAAGGACACAATTTATCATTGCACAAAATGCCCTGATAATTCAGGCTTATGTTCAGGCGAATGTTTTAGGGTTTATCACCAAAATATAATTTTTATAAGATTTTTATGTACAATTTGTTTTTTAGTATTAATTATGATTAATTTAGAAACGAATATCTTCGTTTAGTATGGATCTGCTAGAATTTCGTTTTTTTTTTGTTATTTTGTATTTATTAGAGATAATGTGTTTCTATTTACTCTTGGTACACCTGTAAATTTATAATTCGCTTCGCCCAACATGCTATAAGTAAAAAAGTTAGATTACATACATGGTTTAATTTTTAGAATAGTAATATTATGCAAAAAATTATTGGACGCGCAAGTGCGACATTCGCATATTGATAGGAATTTATGAAAATGTGCGGAAGACGCACATGCGCGTCTTTAAAAAAAAAAACAACAAAACGACAATACTACTTAATAGAATCCTTAAACTCAAAGAAAGAATCATATAAATTAATTACCATCATAATTATATATTCTGCACATGCCTAAATGGCCTTCTTTTAGGGCTGCAGTGAAAGTGTTAAACAGGAAGAGTTGGCTTGCTGGAATTGTACTTTGTTTGAGTGAAAGGAAGTTGAACTTTTTTAATAATAACTGATGGTCAAAACCTATTGGAGGATAAATCCCATCCTGTTTGAAACTTAGATATTTTAGAAATCACCCTTGTACATATTCGGGCCTGTCCACATGTACTTGATGACTCGGAAACCACACCAGAGCAGCATATTGCAATCTAGATGTTATTAAGAGGGTTGAACAAAGTGATAAGACTGTCCAAATTCTCAAACTCTTTTGTAGACCTAATGATAAACCCTAGGATTTTTAATGTTGATTGCACTATATGATCAATGTGGCCATTAAATGATAGTTTTTGTCAATCAAGAATCCTAGGTCTCTGATTTAATCCACACTAGAAAGATCACTGGATTCAATTTGATAGTTAAAGTTTAATTTGTGATTGAGATTCGAGATGGTCATCGATTTGCATTTGTTTATGTGTAGATGTAATTTATTATTACTACTCCAAGACAATAGTGTATCAATGTATTTCTATAACTCAGTACAATCCTGTATGTTATTGATAATTCTGTTATTGACAAATATGGCAAAAATCAGGGAAGCGAGATTACTTCCCTGAGGGACTCCGCTAGTGGCATTCAAATAAACAGATTGAAAACCATTGTATTTAACAAAATGGGACCTGCCACTGAGATAAGAGATAAGTAGGTTGATCAGGTTATTATGAAAACCAATTTTGAACATTTTCTGAGCAATTAGGCCATGATCCAACTTGCCAAATACCTTCGAGACATCCGTGTATGTGACATCTAGTATGACTCAAATAAATTTGAAAACATTCTGTGACGCGCCAAACTCAACAAGTCTCTCAAGTAGCAGGCAATGATTCATCTTGTCAAACGCCTTTTCGCAGTCTGTGTATATCACATCTAATTGATGTCTCTTTTCAAAGTGGTTAAATAAATTCTTGTTGCAGCAGGTATTTTGAAATTAGTTGAATTGTTAAATGGTAGATTCAAATCAAGGTTTACAATTTATGCCTAAATACATACCTTGAGTTGTTGTTCAACTGCATCATAGTGGGTAGCAAATTTGTTTTCAATATTGTTAATCTTCAGATCTTCCTCGATTTTCTTCTTACGAATTTCTAAATCTTGCATTTCCTTCTCTCGCTTCTTCATTAACTGCATTGCTCTTCCAGCCTCACTAGCTGCTCCTTTATAGTGTGCCATAGTTCCCTCTGTTTGAACTTCTATAAAGATGATATTTCTTGGTAAAAGAATGAGAAACCCAAATTTTTAGAATAATTTCAAGAGTACCGATGCAAGGACAACGAAGCACCAAGATAGGTTAGGTCGTTTGTTGTTGTTTTGTGTTGATGTTTCCAATTATTGCAAGTGACATGACATTTATGGTAGTGATGAGAATAAAAACTATGGAAACATTCGATAGTTCATTCGAATTATTCGATAGCTAGGGCACCGGCTATAGATATTCTAATAAGTCCGCTCACTCGAGCGTGCCGCGGAAAATTTCCCTCCTGCCTGCGCCAATCCCTCACCCATCGGCATTGACATTGACGTGTGTCAATGTCACGGCTTAGCCGTGACTCAGTTTTCGCAAGTACTTCCGTGATCGGACGGTGTGAATTTATTTTTACGGAATAGTTTTCGCACGATTTACGCTATACGCTATTTAAAAAATATATATGGTTAAGATGGCTAAGGGTAGTTTTTCTTATTGTACTGTTGATGACTGTTATGTAACTACACGTGATCTCTCCTTCTTTCTCTCTTATGGAATTGGTAAAGAATTATTCAATTTTTATGAGACGAAGTGAATGAAGCTAACCGAAAGTTGATTGGATGACTAACCCAAACCAACAAAATCTATTAAAATTGATTATAACGTATCGGAACCGGTTCAAATGACTAAAATAAGTAAGGCTAAATGAAACTAACCGAAAGTTGATTGGATGACTAACCCAAACTAACCAAATATATTAAAATTTGTTATAGCGTATCGGAACCAGATCAAATGACTAAAATAAGTTAAGACTATGTGAAACTAACCGAAAGTAGACGACTAACCAAAACAAACCAAATGTATTAAAATTGATTATAACGTATCGGAACCGGTCCAATGTCTCAAATAAGATGAGACTAAGTGATTCGACGACTAACCCAAACTAACCGAATCTATTAAAATTGGTTATAACCTAGCGGAACCGGTTGAATTCACTAAAATAAGTCGAGATAAAGTGAAACTAACTGAAAGTTGATTCGGCGACTAACCCAAATTAACCAAATCTATTAAAATTGATTATAACGTATCGGAAGCGGTTCAAATGTCTAAAATAAATTGAGACTAAGTGAAATTAACCGAAAGTTGATTCGACGACTAACCCAATCTAACCAAATCTATAAAAATTGATTATAACCTATCGGAACCGGTTGATATGACTAAAATAAGTTGAGACAAAGTGAAACTATCTGAAAGTTGATTAGACGACTAACCAAAACTAACCAAATGTATTAAAATTGATTATAACATATCGGAACTGTTTCAAATGTCTCAAGTGAGTTGAGACTAAGTGAAACTAACCGGAAGTTGATTCGATGACTAACCCAAACTAACCAAATCTATTAAATTTGATTATAACCTAGCGGAACCGGTTGAGTTCACTAAAATAATTCGAGACAAAGTGAAAGTAACTGAAAGTTGATTCGGGGACTAACCCAAATTAACCAAATCTATTAAAATTGATTATAACGTATCGGAACCGGTTCAAATGTCTAAAATAAATTGAGACTAAGTGAAATTAACCGAAAGTTGATTCGACCACTAACCAAATCTATAAAAATTGATTATAACCTCTCGGAACCGGTTGATATGACTAAAATGAGTTGAGACTAAGTGAAACTAACTGAAAGCTGATTCGGCGACTAACCCAAACTAACCAAATCTATTAAAATTAGCTATAGCATATCGGATCCTGATCAAATGACTAAAATAAATCGAGACAAAGTGAACCTAACCGAAAGTTGATTCGACGACTAACCCAATCTAAATAAATCTATTAAAATTGATTGTAACCTACCGGAACCGGTTGAAATGACTAAAATAAGTTGAGACAAAGTGAAACTATCTGAAAGTTGATTAGACGACTAACCAAAACTAACCAAATGTATTAAAATTGATTATAACATATCGGAACTGTTTCAAGTGTCTCAAGTGAGTTGAGACTAAGTGAAACTGACCGGAAGTTGATTCGATGACTAACCCAAACTAACCAAATCTATTAAATTTGATTATAACCTAGCGAAACCGGTTGAGTTCACTAAAATAAGTCGAAACAAAGTGAAACTAACTGAAAGTTGATTCGACGACTAACGCAAACTAACCAAATCTATTAAAATTGATTAAAACGTATCAGAACCAGTTCAAATGTCTAAAATAAGTTGAGACTAAGTGAAATTAACCGAAAGTGGATTCGACGACTAACCCAATCTAACCAAATCTATTAAAATTGATTATAACCTATCGAAACCGGTTGATATGACTAAAATGAGTTGAGAAAAAGTGAAACAAACTGAAAGTTGATTCGGCGACTAACCCAAACTAACCAAATCTATTAAAATTGGTTATAGCATATCGGATCCTGATTAAGTGACTAAAATAAGTCAAGACAAAGTGAACCTAGCCGAAAGTTGATTCGACGACTAACCCAATCTAACCAAATCTATTAATATTGATTGTAACCTACCAGAAGCTGTTGAAATGACTAAAATAAGTTAAGACAAAGTGAAACTATCTGAAAGTTGATTAGACGACTAACCAAATGTATTAAAATTGATTATAACGTATCAGAACCGGTTCAAATGACTCAAGTAAGTTGAGACTCAGTGAAACTAACCGGAAGTTGATTCGATGACTAACCCAAACTAACCAAATCTATTAAATTCGATTATAACCTAGCGAAACCGGTTGAATTCACTAAAATAAGTCGAGACAAAGTGAAACTAACTGAAAGTTGATTCGGCGACTAACTCATACTACCCAAATCTATTAAAATTGGTTATATCATATCGGAACCTGATCAAAAGGCTAAAATAAGTTGACTAAGTGAAACTAACAGAAAGTTGATTAGACGATTAACCAAAACTAAACAAATGTATAAAAATTGATTATAAACACGTATCGAAACCGGCTCATATAAATAAAATGAGTTGAAACTTGAGAAGTATTTACTTCAATCACGTGTCCTGTGCTACTCGCTACGCGCGCGTCAGTATCCCATATTAAGCAAACATAATCGAAACTAACTTTAATGAATCAAACAAGCGCATTGAGACGGGGGCGCTACACGCTTGACCAACCCTGCCTAACACTAAACTAAAATTAACCCCAACTAACAAAAATACCCAAAAAATAAAAATAAAACATGTCACCGACGGGACTTGAACCCGGGCCGTAGTATCACAAGCACAAAAGCTGATCCCGAAAACAAGAGTCTAGCGACCCGACCAAATTTTCGATACCAAAGGCCACCTATACTACATAGGCTGGCCTTGCGTGGAATATATTCACAAAGAAGGGGGATTCTCTGTGAATGTATTCGCGGAAACACATGCAAGCTACTGTATATCGACTATAATACGGCTTTTATTAAATATATCCTGGTTTTTAGTTAAATAAAGCAACATATTTTGGAAAAAGTGCATTCAATGTACGGGCACGTATTACAATACGTAATATCACTTTTCGCATGGCCCTCCGCTCGCTGCGCTCGCTACGGGGGCTCAAGAAAAGGAAACTAACCAGGTGCTAACCCAAACTAACCCAAGACATACCCAAAATCAAGAAAAAAACTGTTTAGAAACTTAACGTTAAAAAAAAAATAAAAAGAAAACAACGGGGTTTGAACCCGAGCCGCCGACGCCGATAAATGCCGCTGCCGAGTTCAGACCTAACCATCTAGTTCTCTGGACCACCACGCCTTATATGCAAATCGATTGCATCACGATGACATAGCGCGATTGCAATCGCTTGAGTCAACGCCATCTGCACTAGATGGCGCTAGAGTCGGTATCGAAAATTATATCGGGTCTACAGACGCTTGTATCCCAAAACGCAACTGCGCATGATTGCAAATAGTTATACCGCAGACGCTAGACGCTTGTATAGAAACGCAAGGAATATGAGGAAACAAAATACCTATCGTCAGCAAGAGAAATAATCATGCTCCTCAAATCCCCTTTACGACCTTTAATATAGAGCAATGAATAATATCAATTCTTATCAGCTTAATATCACTATCGCTTTGCCTCGCTTTAATAAGTTATATAAAATAATAATTTCAGGAATAATAGATATTATATAGATATATATTTTAAATTCAGCACAACACAACTATTGACTAACATCAAATTGAGAAATGTACCATTTTAATTTAAAACCATATAGAATTAAAGAATTAATCTGGCAACACAGCATTGTCTACAAACCTCTCATGCGTCGTCTGCGTTATTTCAATAAAAACAAAACAATACATTGAAAGTCGGCGGAGAAAAGTAGTAGCAATTACAGCAGATTTGTACACAAATTTTTAATGATTTTGTATTAAAAAAAGTCACGAGTAGCACAGTATACGGGATAGAAGTGACTGCTTCGTTAGCGAGTCTCAACTTATTTTACTTTTTTGAGCCGGTTCCGGTACATTATAATCAAATTTCAGTTAGTTTCACTTAGTCTTAACTTATTTTAGTCATTTGAGTCGATTCCGATACGTTATAATCAACTTGAATAGATTTGGTTAGTTGTCTAATCAACTTTAGGTTAATTTCACTTAGTCTCAACTTATTTTAGTCATTTGAGTCGGTTCCGATACGTTATAATCAATTTTAATAGATTTGGTTAGTTTGGGTTAGTCTCAACTTATTTTAGTCATTTGATGCGGTTCCGATACGCTATAACCAATTTTAATAGATTTGGTTACTTTGGGTTAGTCGCCGAATCAACTTTCAGTTAGTTTCACTTAGTCTCGTCGTATTATAGACATTTGAACTTTCGATACGTTATAATCAATTTTAATACATTTAGTTAGTCGTCTAATCAACATTCGGTTACTTTGTCTCAACTTATTTTAGTCATTTGATCAGGTTTCGATATGCTCTAACCAATTTTATTAGATCTGGTTAGTTTGGGTTAGTCGCCGAATCAACTTTCAGTTAGTTTCACTTTGTCTCAACTTATTCTAGTCATTTGAGTCGGTTCCGATCGTTATAATCAATTTTAATAGATTTGGTTATTTTGGGTTAGTCATCGAATCAACTTCCGGTTAATTTCACTTAATCTCAACTTATTTTAGACATCCGATACGATATAATCAATTTTAATAAATTTGGTTAAATGGTTAGTTTTAGTTAGTCGTGTAATGAACTTTCGGTTAGTTTCACTTCGTCTCATAAAAATTGATTAATTATTTACCGATTCCATAAAAGAGGAAGATGAAGAGAGAGTGTCATATGCTTTATCTTTTTTGCGAGATGAAATTTCCAAAACGTGTCGTTACATGCATGGCTTTGAAAAATCACTTTCATGAATCCAAAGAATATCAAAATAGCCGAAAATTTGTGGATTACTAATATTTACCTTCGCCGAAATTATGTATATAAGTTGAGTTATATATGAGTATAAGTGAGTTTGATCGCTGTTTTAACCACTAATTAAGAATAAAAAAACCCTAGATGGAAAAAACTTTTAATGCTTGGGTTAAGTTATGGGTGTGGCACAGGTTAGTTGGTGTTTTAATTTTTTTTTAAAGACGACATCCACTGTGACAACGCATTTGTCATATTAATAACAAAATGTAATAAAATATCGATACCTATCGACAGCCGAAAATATCAGGTTAAAATTATTCCATTGTATTTTCCTGTTATATTTTGTAACTTGTGTTCGTAATTAAACAATACAAGTTGTACCTACTGGTATTTTTATCCATATCGTAGATAATATTTCGTTTATTATTTACTTATTTATTATAATACTAAGTAACTATTACAAAGTAGTATCATTAATGAGCTATAAATGAGACAGATAATGTCAATAGCTGTTCATAACAAATAAATAATCCAAACATTAATACGTAATCATATTCATATCATTTATTCCTAATAGAACGCTCCCCGTATAAAAATAATCGAGCGGCAGTTCATATTGATCGCACCCATTCGTTTACTGTACAGTGGCCGAGTGTGTTCAAGGTCAA
>MU183051.1:105609-116163 GCA_016904865.1 Pissodes strobi | reverse complement strand
CCTCCGGAGTTTGCGCATAGCAATAAAAGCGACGCTTATATCGCTATGCGCAAACTCCGGAGGTTTCAAACCGTTTGAGATTTCATGCTAGAACAAACCTATTATCTATACTTTTCAAAATGCTTCAGACTCATTGAGAAAAAAGAAAAACTAATTATAATAAATTCTGTACTGCAAGCTAAACTACTATACACCCTCTAAACGCAGTGATAATTAAAATTTCAACAATTTCACGCCTAACTAATATGAAACATATGTAGAGTTCAGTAAGTAATTGATAAGGGCGCCAATGAAATAATACGAAATAAAATTTAATCATCTCCTGATGATGCTAACATGGTTAGCGAAACGCGCGTCGAGTGCAAATATTCTGTTTCGGTATTGTGGATAAAACTCTGTTTTAGTATTTATTTATTCTTTAAATATTTCCTATCTAAACACAAATTTTTTTGCCGGCCGGACACAATTAAAATAATGCCAAATATATATGTGATTTACATCTAAACTTTTCACTTGATGATGGATCCACCAACTATATATAAATATATGTAGTTATTCCAAATATGAAACAATAATAATAAGTTAAAAATAAATAAAAAAAAAAATTTCATTGGGCTACTCAGTGACGTCTTCGGCCTTCCGGATATCAGCGCTGAAATTCTCGAAAAATCAAAAATACTTTTTCGGTAAACAATTCAATAAAAAAACGCAAAATATTTTAAGGATTTAATCGATGGCGCAATAAAGGCAATAATAAGTCTCTCAGACCACGTTAGGGTTCTGAGGTCATAGTCACCCTTTCCTACTCCTGGAAGGTCTCCCGAATATACATTCACTAAGCACTCGTAATTAACTGAGTTCTCATTAGGTAAAGGTTCGTTCGGCTAAAAAATTATCGCGAATCGAACGCAACGAAAAGTTTCTCTAGACTGACGGCCCCTTTATTTTAAACCAATAATTAAACCCGTTGAAGCAAAAAATAAGGTACAAGGCGTACAGTACAACACTATTTTATGAGAGACACGGACCGACAACACTTATGACGAACTGAACTCTACCACTCAAAACACTAGTGACGAAACACAAATACCCAAAAGAATCGAATTGAATTTTTCTATGAATCTCGGGGTCTATATTTATAGGAATCGTCTCCCCCCTTGGCCCTCCAGCCATCTGCATCGACGCAGTTTGGGTTCCACTCAAAACACGGTGCCCTTCCGAACCCTGCCGATTCCACCCGAAGTGCAGCTCTTTAGGAAAACACAATTTTCTCAGGGAACATCTTCCACCCGGGCTCCGAAAGCACACGAAAATTAGAGATAAAAGACCGATCTGACCACTCCAAAAAACTCGCGACCCTCTGTCGTCACTAAAGCCCTTCTTGACAGCGCATTCCATCGTTCTACTCTGGAAACTTCAACGCCCCACAGCATCACACCCTCTGGACATAACTCCACCAAACTCGCTCAGCGGCAATTGGGGAAGTTCCACTCCAGTCCAAGGTGATATTCCGCACGATCAACAACCCTCTTCCGCATCGTAAATTTTTGCACAAAAACACGTGTCTGTTTTTCCAAAAAACGATTGGCAGCCTTTCAGTAAACGAAAGCCGCATATTATTGAAGCTCAGGGTTATATAAAGCCCCCAATCAAAGTTTCACTCCAATCGGTTCAGCCGTTCATCCCCCAGGGTGCAATTCCCAACGAAAAACTCCGAAGCTCCCTGCGTCGCTGTTACACAACGGAAATCAATTATATGCGCACAGTGATAATTTAAGGGTGCCAGCTTTTCGTCTGTACCACAACTTTTCCGCAACCCGTCGCTTTCTTAGGGTAAAATTCGCCCTCGGGAAAACTATGTTCTTGCCATTCTGGCGAATGGGCTATTTTAAATCAACTATATTTCCATCTTATATATGCCGTACTTCGCGGCTCTGAAAGGCGTGAACACCCATAAGTGAGTATATTAATGAAAAACGTCATTGGGAAAAGCAGCTTTTTCGACACTTGGAGCTGCTTTGCATAAATAAACATGCGTTAAAAGGGTGGTTTAAGGGCTAATTGTGCAAGTGGTATTCCTTAAATCGACTCCTGAAGGGACTCAGTCTAAGGTGGCAAAAGCTGTCGGTAATAAAGTGATATTTCTCGATATATTGTGCAATGTTGGATGGGATTTTCTGGGTCGTATCGTATGTCGGCTATATTAGCCGTTAGCGGAAAGCCCATTATCTGCCTCTCGAAGAATCCACATGCGAGGGCATGGATGTACTCTTCGATGTATTCCATCTTTGCCCACGCATGCAGATCGTCGATCCGCACAAGATCCCGGAGTGTTAGTGAAAATGCGGCCCTTAGATAATGATTTTGTATCACTTGTAATTTTCTTTTATGCGTCTTGGCGACAGAGCACCAGACTGGGGCGCCATACAGGAGAGCTGGCCGGATAATAGCTCTGTACAATATTAGTTTATTCCCAGGACTTAAGAACGCCCTGGCAGTGACTAAGGTGTTCAGCCCTTTTTTTATCATTGCGTTTTTGCTAATTACCGCGCGTATGTGTTGAGAAAAATTTAGCTTATTGTCTAGGATAATGCCTAGATATTTGACCTTCGGTTTCGGGACAATTGTCTTTACGTTTTCTAGTAATAACTATAAGCTCAGTTTTAGAATGATTTAGAGAGAATTTCCATTTGTTATAGTAGGGCATAAGAACGTGCATATGCTCCTGTAAGTTGTTCTTCACCACCTCCGCTTGAGGATTAAGGGAGTAAATCGCTGTGTCGTCAGCGAATAGGGCTTTATGGATGTTAGGATTTGACGGGATATCTGCTATATAATGATTGAATAATAGCGGCGATAATACGGTTCCCTGGGGCACTCCCGCCAGCAGGTTCTTGCTGGCAGAGATCCTCGTACCAATTTTGGTAGAGAAGACGCGCCCGGCAAGGTATGACGCGATGAGGGCTGTCAAGTGTAGTGGCATGCTGTGGATTGCCAACAGCTTGTACAGCAACCCATCGTGCCACACCCTGTCGAGCGCCTTCTCTAGCAACATAAGGGTAATTGTCTGTTTATTGGCGAAGCCTTTATAGATATCGGTCGCGATCTTGACGGTGCCATGCCGACCGCGAAAACCGAATTGCTCCTGGGAGAGGATTTGCAGCTTATCGACTTCCCTAATAACCCTCGGCAAGATTAGCCTTTCAGCCACCTTCCCGAGGGTGTTCAGTAGCGATATATAGGCCGGTATGATGCAGGCTGAGTTGGGTCTTTCCCTGGTTTTGGAAAGTGTATGTTATGCACGCTATTTTCCAGGACGCAGGAAAATGTTGCAGCCGGATAATCACGTTAATTATATGCATGTACTGGACTATGGTTTTCTGGGGTAAGTTTTTCAGGACTGAGTTCCGAATACTATTCGGACCGGGAGCTTTATTTCTCGGGAGACGGCTGAGAGATTTGCGGATGTCCAGCGGAGTGATTCTCAGCTTTTCAAGCACTGTCGGGGGAATAGGATATTTACACTGTTTAAATGTGTTTACAGTTCGAGTAATAAGGTCATGGTCAGGCAGGGTGTCAGGCGTCACGCTATAGACGCTGCCCAGGTTTGCGGACTACCTGGGCAGCGTCTATAGCGTCGCTGCCCAGGTAGTCCGCAAAGGCCTCCGCTTTTTCAGCGTCGTCGCCGTAATCACGGCCTTGGTGCTTTATTACCGGCATTTGCGTCGTACCTCCGCGGACTCGCCTAGCCAGCTTCCATAGGGAACCGTCATCCCTGCTTATCGTATTGATATACGCAAGCCACGTTTGATTTCTGTATTCCCGGATTTTTACCAATATTTCCTCAGATTGATGCGAGCGGATACCATTTGTGTCCGATTTCTCTGCCATCTCCGTCGAAATCGGTTTCTAAAAGCTATGAGATTAAGGATGTGATCCGGTAGGGATTCGGTGCTAGGGCGCATAGTAACCCTAGTGCATAGAGCATCACGGATGCGCTGGATGTTTGACGTAAGAGTTTCCACCTCGCTTTCTAGCTCCTGGACGGTTGTCAACTGCTCGGGGATCACAGTCAACTCGTTCAACTGCGTTCGGAACATCCTCCAGTCAATATTCTTATACGAAATGACGGTGTCATGGGGACCCTGCAGTATAAGCAAATCTTGACTGGGAGATGATCCGAGTTTAGGGCATTAAGCTCTTGCAGCTGAGAAGTTCTGATCGCTCCTCGAGTGATGGCAATGTACAGGAAGGAGGCTCCACGAAGATAAGTGGAATTAGGTGTTCTGTGATAGGATATTTCCAGGTTATTCTCGATTATTCCCTTAAGTAAAC
Organism: Pissodes strobi; assembly: GCA_016904865.1. Lineage (NCBI taxonomy): Eukaryota > Metazoa > Arthropoda > Insecta > Coleoptera > Curculionidae > Pissodes > Pissodes strobi. The sequence goes on along the minus strand of MU183051.1, from coordinate 111,828 downwards.
TACCCCTGCTGTTAGTTACGCCGCAACATTTGGCGTGCGTGGCGTTCAAGTCCCCTATCAGCAGGGATACTCGATTTGGCGGAAGAAGTGCCAAGAGATCGGCTTCTAAGAGGCGGAGACCCGGGGGTGCATAACCGCCACACACACACACACAGGCCGCTCTCCAGTTCAATACTGACCTGCTAGTGCTCTATGGCAGAACGTGCGTTATATATGCGCCGGTAGCGGAGCGACCTATGTATGAGGCAGGCCACGCCTCCCCCGCGTCGATCTGGCCTATCATATCTCTCGATTCTGTAGTCGCTTACTCTTAGAGTAAAGTTCGGCGACAGGTTCGTTTCGACGAGAAAAATAATCTGAAAATTGGATACATGCAAAAAATTACGAAACTCGCCCAACTTGTTTTTGATACCATTGCAATTCCAAGATACGATTTGAAGCACTTATATGTTGAACTTAGCATAGTCAACGGAAAAGAAGCGAAGGGAGGCCTGTATCATTTCAGCCTTGTCGCCCCTGCATGCTTCAATCATATTGCAATAACAATCCAACAGAGTTGGTCAAGATTAATTAAATTGTTGATCTTAGAAACAACATTATTAAGGTTAGACATTGTGTCTGCAATGTTTAGATTAGAATTACTATTTACATTATTTATATTAGCACGAACAGAACCACTAACCTTATGCTGATGTGCATTATTAGGATTAACATTAGGCGGTTGTTGTTGCTGTCTTCGGCTGCCACATATCGGGGGGAAGGCTTGCTGGTACTCTTCGTGCCGCTGGCCATTGTTTAGGCCTTGGCCCGCTTGGCCGTCTGCTACAAGGGGGTTGGGGCCTCTCCAGGACGGTTTAGCCGGGGGCGGCGCCGGGTGATATGTTTGTTTTGGCTTGCTGTTGGTTGTATTTGCTTGTATTAGGTTAATTTTGTACAGAAATACCGGACACGTTTCATCGATGGACCGGTGGGGGCCGCTGCAGTTTACGCACTTTTGAAAGTCGGCGTTACATTCTATGATTTCATGTGCGCCAGCACATTTGCTGCACGCCACCCTCCGGTTACAATAGGTCCTCGTATGTCCGAATTGCTGGCGAAACTAGCAGCAGCAACTAGCTACAGTGTTGCCAACTATAATTTTTAGATTCCGTTAAATTCATCGTAAATTTCGGCCAAAAATCCGTTAAAAAATATTTTTTTCCGTCAAATAAATCCGTTATAATAAAAAATACTGTAATCGTTACTTTATTTACATATACAAATAGACACAAAGATTTATAACTAAAATGTAATATTTGTTAATATTTCGAAAGCGACGTGAATTATTAAATAGAATCAAGAGCGAGACTAGAAGCACGAGCATACTACGAGACCGTGACCGTCACCGTCGACCAATTGGGATTTGGGAATCAATCCGAGTCCCGCTCGACGCCCGACATTGCCGCCAGTAGTTTTAAGAACAAAATAAAATAACATATATCATAAATATAAAATTTGTTTTTATACAAGTGTAAATTTGTAATTTATTGTTTGTATAATATCTTAACTATTTTAGAATCACAGCACCTGTTAAAAAATCCGTCAGCCGTTAGAACATCGTTTCTCCCGTTTCGTGGTCACCCTATTCCTCTGGATCTGACGGAAAATCCGTTAAGTTGGCAACACTGCTAGCTAAAACGCATTAACGTCTAGCCGCTGACGGCAACTGACTATCCATCGCAAATTTTATAGCGCGACTGTTTTCGATGCGGCGAAACGAATCCATGTCGCTACGTTCATTAGCAGCTAGGTCGCGCCGGACTTAAATCGTTCCCGATGACGAAATACTGCGTGCGACGCCTCCCTTTCTCTCTTCCGACTCCAACGCCATCTAGTGTATGTGGCGATGACTTGAGCGATTGTATTCGCGCTATGTCTTCATGATACAATCAATTTGCGGTATGGTATAAGCCGTGGTGATCTAGAGGTTTAGATGGTTGGGTCTCAATTCTGTGGCTATGGCGGCGGCCGGCGGCTCGGGTTCAAAGCCCGTTGCCTTTTTTTTATTTTTTTACGGTTAAGTTTCTAAACAATTTTTTTATTGATTTTGGGTATGTCTTGGGTTAGTTTTGGTTAGCAAACAGTTTTTTTTATTTTGGGTATGTCTTGGGTTACGTTTGGGTTAGCCCCTGGTTAGTTTCCTTTTCTTGAGCCGCCATACGAAAAGTGAAATATTACTTATTGTAATACTTGCCCGTAATTTGGATGCACTTTTTACGAAATATACAGCAGCTTGCATGTGTGTCCTCTGATACAAACACAATCGTGTCGGGAACGATTCTAGGCCTGCGCGACCTAGCGACTAGTGCTACGTTCTAGCAAAGTTTCTGCAACTCCTCTGTGGTATAGAGGGTAGCGTGCTTGCCTGTCATCCCGGCGCTGCGGGTTCGATTCCCGTCGGTCGTGACAGATGTTTTTTTATTAATTTACCTTTTTTTCTTAATTTTGGGTTACCCTTAGGTTAGTTTTGGTTAGCACTTAATTAGTATTTTTTTTGAGTCCCCGTAGCGAGCGGAGGGCCATGCAAAGCCATAATAATACCATGGATAGTAAGTTACCGTCAGCGGCTCATGAATGTTACAGACCAGTCTGCCTAAATGGCCGTATTCACCGTTTTTGTTCTCAAGCCAGGCCTTGTTAAGCTAGGCTCTACTTTGAAGCCTGGCTTACGCTTTAAAGTAATGCACGACAAGAAATAAGCCAAGCTTCTTAGCTAAGCTTCAAATAAATTTGGCAACATCTGCATATTCTGAGGTTAGAATATGCAGATGTTACAATTTTTCGTGACTTTTGTTGCTTTTTGTTTTTGGGGTTTTGATAAAATTATAATGTCGAATATTATCTAGATTAAAAAAAGTGAGCAAGTCTGCTAGTACCCGAGACTGATGTGTAAACATATCCTATAACGACATCGGTTGTAAAAAAATGACAACAGCACGTTGTTCCCAAGCCAAGTACTAATCACGCCCGACGTTGCTTAACTTCAGTGATCGGACGAGAACTGGTATTTTCAACGTGCTATGACCGTATACATTTTAACTTGTTCATAGAATAAAACCAAACACATTCGCATTTATACTATTAGTTAGGATTCCTTAATAATACTTACTGGCAGCTTCGGAGTGGATTAATTCACTGCACAAATTCGACACGAAAATCTAATGCCACCACGAATAACATCAACATATGCACACAGCTTATTAACCTAGTAATCTTGGGCCGACATCCTTTGATTTGGTGGAGTCAATAACCAACTTTTTGACGGTTCGTTTAATTTAAAATATGCTTTTTTATCGTCTAAAATCCGTTTAGAACGATTTTAAATGGCAAAATTGTGTATAATGCCGCTCTAGGGGCTAGAATCGGTTTAAACATTTCAGTCCCCACACTTTCGCCCCGCCCACACATTTCCGTCCCATTTGCCGAGATTTACCCTCATACCGCCGCGTAAGATGTTTACACATCAATAAATGAAAAAGAACTCTATGCGCATGGTAAAACATACGGATGCGTATCACGGAAGTTGCATGTGGATGGCCAAAATTTAACGTGTTCGTTTCACGTATACGGGTATCCGTGATCACGTATACATGTAGACTCAGGCCAAAGAAGAATAGCATGAACGTAGAGCTAGATCTAGCATGGTAACTAATCAGCCATCAGTTTGCCGATGTCTTTGCTGTAGAGGAGTTAAAGAACACGTTAAAAAGTTTGAACAGTTCGGTTCTTTCCGAAGAACCTGTTCCGTAAACCTGTTCATCTGTTCTTTTGATCAGATATGTTGCATTAATTAAAAGTAAACAAGTGTTCAATTCCCTCTTCTCTGCGCAAACTCTGACGCAGCATCATTTCCACTATTAAATTTTATCCTTTTGCTATTTTAAAGCTAAATTGTATATATTTAAAAATAATTAAATTATATAAATGTATCATATGACAATTGACAATATGGTGGAGGAGCGATTCTGTAGTCTGCACATACTTTTTTTTATTTATACGCGATTGCATGATTTTAGTCACTCATTTCCTTTTGTGTTAGGCTTGTGAATTATTGAAATTATTTGTCAATCAGCAATCAACAATTTATAGGTTGTGTAATATTATACCGTTATGCTTATACTGCTGAGGCAGTTACTCGATTGCGTGAACGTGAAATGCTCAAAACTAGACCCAAAAAATAGTTAATCAAAATACAGCTTAAATAATAATGCGTACTTAGGAAGCCTCCGCGTACAGAACCCCAGTTAAATAACGCCGCCTGATTGGCTAACTCCAACCCCGCCTGTCAATGTTGTTTACGTTTGTTCACTTCACGCATGCGAATAATGCGAAGTAATAGGTTCAATGCCCGGCGCTTGCAAGTTATGTTATTTTTTTTGGATTAGTTAGTTTTTTTGCATGCTTTGCCTTAGTTTGTGTTGGTTGCGCCCCGCAGAGAGCGAAGGGCATTGCATGAATGCAAATGCGTGAAGTGAAAATACGTTGAACATTGACGGGTGGGGCTAGTATAAGACCGTATAGACAACGAAACTCGTTCGGACTCGGGATCATGTTCTGCGTGGGGCTGAAGGCAGCTTGAAGTATACTCGTAATCATATTTTGAAATAATCTATATTTCAACTCACACAAAGAAAATAAAAAATAAATATTAGCGTCAGCAAGAACTAGGTGTCAACTATATTTACCTGTGAAAAGTAATTCCAGGCTCCTTTCGGTCATTGCGACTTTTACAGCCATAAGAACAACAAAACACCATATTGTTATGGACAAATTGAAGTATTTTGAGAGTATTTCACAACAAAAATCACCAAAATACACGGAGGTGCCGCTTTGAATGTCTGGCTCCTATTAATGGCGGCCGTTCGATTTTTGATCACACGTACTGCGCGCTGCCGTAAAGCGAGATTATCTGTCCACTCCCTTTCCTTGTCAAAGAGTAGTACACTTGGTCTACGTCAGGATAGCTCAACCAAATAATCGTGCAGCAGCGAAAGAAAAAGCCATCTCAAGAATCTCCGCCAGTTTGCCATTGTCCCACCATCCTGCACCAACTTACACCAAAAAAACAGTCGGTGGAGAAAGTGCTGCACTAAATGGCACTCAGTGCAAGTGCACCGGAGAAAGAAAAAGGGTTGGTGCAAAAGGTGTACTCAGTGCAGGTGAAAGAAAAACACCAACTATTTATAGACCCTCCAGTATGTCGAGTATGTACTTCTGGAGGCTCCGATTTGTACATGCATGGCTTGTTTTAAGGTTCGAACACCACCGGCTGGACGTTCGCAAAAATTTTAATCTTGTGCATGCACGGAGCTCAAACTTCCGGCTGGACGTCCGATTCTTCATCGGGGAATCAAAGCGGTCCCCGAACGCTCACCACGCGCCTCAAAACTGAAAGGGCCGATACCCCACACGCGTTCACTCGCACTCGAACGAGAACGAAGCGGAAATCTTTTCTACTTGACGCTGCGTAGCAGTTACACAATTTTCCATACATTCGGCGATCATCGGCGCGTGCGTTATTATTGTTGAAATATGTTTTGAATGGTGAGCAGGGGAATATATCACAAAAAAGGGGGAATTCTTTGTGGAATATATTCGCGGAAATACATGCAAGCTGCTGTATATCCACTATAGTCTGCCCTTTACCCAATTTCTTTTATCATTAAACTAATATTTCACTTTTCGCATGGCCCAACGCTCGCTAAGGAGGTTCAACAAACAGGAACTAACCAAGTGCTAACCAAAACTAACCTAGTACGAGAATCGGATCTTTTATCTTTTCTAACAACGATTCATTTTCTAACGACGATTCATCATTCACATGTAGTATTTCTACTTAAATCCCATCGGGAAGCAACAGTAAGATATTCAATCATATTTTTACACTTTACAATGTACCCCTGGTTGCCTAGAAGCATATGGAAAATTGTGTAAACTGCTACGTAGAGGCAAATATCCTTTCTTAGGTTAGGTCTTGATAACCACGGCGGGGAATACGTGAGAGGGGACTGCCTACGTCATCTTTGTGCAGCGCCGCGTTATTGGCCATCAATATTCTTATAAATATTGGTCGGCCGTAGTGTTTTAATCGTGTTTTGGTGGATTTGTATCATTACATCGTGTATTTTGGTAGATTTTTTTGTGCGTTTTAAAGATATTCTTAATTTAATAGACATTTAG
>MU183051.1:38690-65609 GCA_016904865.1 Pissodes strobi | reverse complement strand
TAATAATAATGTTAACTCTCGACCTGGAAAAGGGAAAAGTATAATCAAGAGATTAAAGGAGAAAGATGTTTTCTATCTAAAAGCTGACAAAGGTAATAAGGTTGTTATTTTAGACAAAAGTGAATATTTTCAACGGGTTGATAATTTAATTGAATCCGGACCCTATAGCAAAATTTCAAGGAATCCATTATCTAAAATGGTAACACAAGTTAAAAACACTTTGAAGAAATGTAGCAACCTAATTTCTGATCAAATTAAATATAAATTATCTGTGAGTAATTCTACTATGCCGAAACTATATTGCCTTCCCAAGATTCATAAACCTGGGAAGGCAATGCGTCCCATAGTCTCGGCAATAGGATCGCCAACTTATAATATATCCAAGTGGCTAGCAAACCAGTTTGAAAATGTACCTATAAAACAACAGACTGGAGTACTAAGTTCCTTAGATTTCATAAACAAAATTAAAGATAAGATTCTTAATGAAGGTGAAATTTTAATCTCGTTTGATGTTAGCTCATTGTTCCCTAGTGTACCAATCCCACAGACCTTGCAATATCTTGGAGAATTACTTGAGATGAATAGTTTTGATAATGAAATCAAACAAGAATATTTAACTTTAACCAAACTTTGCATGGATCAATATTATTTTCAATATAAAAATGACTATTACCAACAACTTGAAGGCACGGCAATGGGCAATTGTTTATCACCGTTCTTAGCTAATCTTTTCATGAGTAAATTTGAAAATTAAATAAGCCAAGAGTTTGAATATTTTCCAAGAGTATGGTACAGGTATGTGGATGACATTTTCGCGATATTCGACACAAAAACCGCTAATATTGAAGATTTTGTAACAAAACTAAACAACCGTTTCCCCACCATCAAATTTACTTATGAAGTCGAGAACAATGGCCAACTACCTTTCTTGGATACTTTAGTGAATAGGAACGATAATAACACATTAGAATTTGATATTTACAGAAAAAATACTGCCACTAACCGATATATTCCTAATGATTCCTTCCACTGCGACCAACATAAATAATAATAATAATAATAATAATAAATTAGCTTTATTCCAAAATGTGTTATACATACATTCCAAGAGAAATATATTTCACATAAAAGAAATCGCGCCAGTCTTGACAACACCATTCAACAAAAGACAACTACTTAATATTATCTTATTCAAATTTTACATAGTTTGGACATCATCCAGAAAATCGCCAAAAGAGTAGGGCTCCATTTCAATTAACAAACGCTTAACACTACCTTTAAATACCCTGAGGCTTTCTATTCTCTTAATTTCATTTGGCAACTTATTAAATAGTCGACGGCATGCGTAATATGGGCTTTTTTCAGTGAGTGTTAAACGATGAACTGGATAATTTACATTTAAAGTCCTTGTATTGTATTCATGACCATTAAGCAACTCAAAACTATCCCTATTTTTAAAGAAAAACATAAGTGATTCATAGATATATAAACCATAAACTGTCATTATGCCTTCCCTCCCAAAAACACCCCTACAACTATCTCGAAATTTCATTTTCTTAATGCACCTGAGAGTGCGTTTTTGAATAACAAACAATTTTTGTATTTGACTATTGCAGCCCCAAAAGATAATTCCGTATCTCAAAATTGACTGAAAGTTTGCAAAGTACATTATCTTTTGGGACTTTTCACTCATATATCTTCCTACAATCCTTATTCCATAGCATACAGAGCTTAATTTTTTTGTTAAACTATTTATATGATCAGACCAATCCAAGAATTCATCTATTTCTACACCCAAAAATCGTACACTTCCTGCAATATTTACATCTTGGCTATCAAGCTCCAAAGTATCTGGTCTCTGTGCCCTACATAACTTGGTCCTAAATATAATTATATTAGTTTTGTCCTTATTTAAAACAAGTCTGTTTTGCCCGAACCAGTCAGTAGCCCTGACAAAAACACTCAAGGCTCTTTCTTTAATATCGTCAATATTTTTTCCTCCAACAATCAGATTTGTGTCATCGGCATAACATGTAATACATTCCCTTTGCCCTTCCCCAATTAGATATATGTCATTTATATAAATAATGAACAAAATAGGACCCATAATACTGCCCTGAGCAATTCCCAAGTCACAGCTTTTAGTGTCCGACAGACAAGTTATTCCATTACTTGATATTTTTACTATCTGTTTGCGGTTTAGTAAGTAGGATTTAAAAAGGTCTAGGGCATGTCCCCTAATGCCATAAAGCTCTAACTTTTTAAGCAACAACTGTCTATCGATGCAATCATATGCCTTAGACAGATCCAAACATATCCCGAGTGCCATTTCATTATTTTCTAGGTGTCTGAGTATTGCCCTTGAAAACATGTATATTGCAGTTTCAGTTGATTTTCCAGCTGTGTACCCATGCTGATGGCTATTAAATAACTCGCACTTATTAAAAAAGTGAACTATCCTATTGCAAATTGCTAATTCAAACAGTTTTGAAAAACCGGGCAGGAGACTTATAGGTCTGTAATTCTCAAAAAGCTCTGGATCCCCCTTTTTATATATAGGTTTTATCAAAGCTAGCTTTAACTGGTCTGGAAAAACACCTCGATTAAAACATTCGTTGATTAAAAATACCAACACATCCTTAATACAAGGCACTGACAACTTAATGATACTGGTTGGTATTTCGTCAACCCCACTACTGTGTTTGTTTTTAATTTTTCCTGCAAGTTCACATATTTCAGTTGTAGACACTGGGTACAAATACATTGACTGGTTATTTGGCAAGATACCACACTGAAAAGGCCTACTCTCTAATTTTTTTAATATATCAGGAACAACTGATAGAAGGTAATCATTGTATTCATTTGCAATTTCATGTGGGTTCCCTTCCATTTCATTTCGCTTCGAGCTGTCATTTTTTCCTAGAATATCCTTGCAAACACTCCACATACATTTCATTTTGTTATCCGACAATCGTACTTTGTTTTCATACGCTTCGGATCTCACCGTTTTTAAAAGAGAGTCGTATTCTTTTTTGACTCTTATATATTCCGACTTTGCACGCCTGTCATATCTAGATAACAGTAATAAAGCAGTAAGTCTATTTTTACAATTTTTCACCCTGTCATCATCTTTATATTTGTTCCTTTTTTTATTGGGAGAAACTAGTTTTAAAGGAAAGCTATGAAAGAACAATTGAGTGTATGTATTTACAAAGATATTCCATTTTTTATTCACATCATCATTTTCAGTTGCATACACTTCCATCCAATTTTGGTCTTTCAAACAATTTAAAAACGTCTGCTTATTTTCACCGGATATGAACCTCTTGTATTGTGGTATGTTTATTTCAAGTCCATGCAACCTAAATATGAGCTTTTGAGCGGTATGATCTGAGATGAATGCATCTATTACTAAACTATTTACAATATCAAAATTTACAAAAATATTATCAATACAGCTAGCCGTATTTAAAGTTATCCGTGTGTTTTCAAAAATGGTAGGACTTATGTTAAACGAAGACATTAATGACAATAGATTAGTTCGATTCTCATTTGGCGTTACCATTTCAACATTAATATCCCCAGCTATTAAAATTTTTTTATTTTCAGTAAAAATGCTGGACAGAATCCTTTCAATACATGACAGGAAAATATTCATGTTGCCTGAGGGAGATCTATATACTGATAGTACTATGAGTCGTTCTTTTTTAATTTCACATTCCACCGCTGAACATTCAAAATCATTTATCACTGATAATTGTGAGATGTTTTTTCTTGTCTTAAATCTAATACATTTGTGTACATACACAGCACTACCACCATGTTCCTTGTGTCCTCGGCAAAAAGCACTTGCTAGAACAAAATTGTCCAGTGCCAACAGTTTTAGTTCGTCATTTGTTTTCCAGTGTTCTGTTATACATAGTATGACACAGCTTGCGTGATTTTTTGTTAAATTGTTCACACTGTCCACTGAGTTTCCCAATGATTGTACATTTTGATGAAGTATGCTGTATGTCTCACTTTCACTGCACCTGGTTGTTCCAGCTTCCTGTTTACTTTCTAAATCCAAGATGTTTTCCTCGGTATTTTCTATAAAAAATCATAGTTTATAGTATTTTTATATCTAGCCAGTCTTCTATTATACACGGGGCAAGCTCTGTGCCTTGCTGAGTGACTGATCTCATTTAGCCGTAGCTTTATGCAATTCGGACACTTGAAAACTTCTTGTTTACAACTTTCCGCCTGATGTTCTTCCCCGCATTTGAAACAGCATTCCTTTTCGGAACAGAACTTAGTAACATGTCCAAAACCACAACACTTATAACACATCGCCAAGTTGAAGTATTCCTGAACACCGTTATTGGTTTATACATTTTTGAATGTGCTTGTTATGTATTTAAACATCTTAATGAATTCCCGAAGTGCGGGGTTATTAATCGTTACATGACAAGAAATGCTGAAAGGCTTTTCATTCCTGGTGCCCGGTTGACCCAGGTGCAGGAGGGACCTGGGATCACTTCCCTTAAAATTTATAACCACTTGCCTTCAAATATTAAGGATATTCGGATTCTCCACCTCTATAAGAGGAAACTCAAGTCCATATTAGCTGAGAACCCCTTTTATTCATTGACTGAATTTTTTTCACACGCTTTTATTTAATGAAATTTTGCTTAGTTATAGTGTTTAGATTTTAATCATTTGTATCTTGTTTTTAATGTATTTTTAAATTTGTATTTGACAATTCCAACATATGTGATCATGTCAATGGAAGTAAATGAATAAATAAATAAATAAATAAAATAAACATACACAGTTACTAAGTCGAAAAATACCTTACCCCTTTTCAGAAACCATTTTGCAATTGCAGGAGGTGCTTGCAAAATCCAATTTTCCTTTGCTTGATTTCTGCATTGCCTTTTGGTAATAACTTGTATTTTATCGTGTACACTATATCCAAGTTCTTCCACTACTTCGTAGTTTAGCCTTTCAATCTCTAGTAGGAATTCTGTATTAGAAAATCCTTTCTCAATCCCTGTCAACATAAACATTGGTTCATTTGTTTGTGCCTCTTTAACTTGCATATCCGCGTTGTTTTCTAAGGCTCCTTTTAATTTGTCCTGCTGTTTTTTGTCAAAACTTTCAACAATGATTGTTCCGTTTTTTGTATGCCTGACGTTTTTAAATGCTCTCCCAACTTCTTTACCGCTGAGGTTACTCTTAACCTTTTTAAGGGCTTCTTTGGAGTCTTGTACGTTTGCTACACGAATAATTGTCTCATGTTTTTGTATTCCTGGGGGGGGGGGAGTGTTCCATGGTTGCGGTTCTTTTCTTGATTCCTGAATTTCGTTTCTTACATTGTCACATGCCTTTGTGCCTAGAACCTCAGAATACCTTTGTTTATCACATTTTCCCGCTCGTTGATCTTTAGCTGCAGACTCTGTATTTGTTATTTCATATCTTAGTGACATATATTTTTTTTCCAAGTCACCCATGTTAAGGACCATCATGGTAAATAGTTTGTGTAACTCGTTGTGCGCGTTTCTGAGAGTTGCCTGATCTTCATCTGTTATTACCATTTTTTTAGTGTTTGTAAAGTCATGAAATTTGTCTAGGTTACTAAATATTTCTGACCACCATTGTGTTCGTTACTGCACATTCTTGGAGACCATTTCCGTCTGACTTTGGTTCTACTTTCCAATCATATTGTCGCTTTTTGCTGATTTGCTCTTCTGGACTTGTTTCTGACCGTTGCCGTTTGCCTGAGCCTATTTCCATGTTTTGTTTTTCGAAAATTGGCGTTCTAGTACCTGAATGATTTGGCTTCACCACTTCGTCCTCATAATAATAAGAACTTGTGTTTCCCATCTTATTGATACGACCCTGTATCTGCAGTTCGCCGATCTTGTGAATATTTTCATTGTTTATTAAAACATTTTTTGTGGGGTCTTCTTGTACTTTTTGGGCCATGTTTATATCTTTTTTCGATTTGGCTTTATTTAGAATGGGTTTTATCTATAAGGAAAAGGAAACAATTAGGAATATAGCGGAAGTTAATGGTTTCAATACTAATTTAGTAAATAGACTAATTAATAGGCATTTGTTTAGAAAGACCATTCATGATTCCACTTCTCTTGTTAATCAAGATGAAAATACAAAATATGTTGATGTTATGATACCAAAACTCCGGACTCCAAAAAGTTTTTAAGGAAGTAGGTTTAAAATTAGTATACCAGACTTAGTTTAAGATTAAAAAGTTATTAGATGGTTCAAAGGACAAAATTGAAATGTTAGAAAGAAGTGGAATATATGAAATTGGATGTATGGATTGTAACCAAAAATGTGTTGGGCAAACTAGACGATCTATACAGACGAGGTTCAAAGAACATATAGCTCATTTAAAGTAAGAACAGAAAAATCAAGTGTTGCCGAGCATGCTTTTGATAATAATCATAGAATAACAATAAAAAATTTAAAATTAATTCATAATATAACTGATAGGAGATTATTAGACGCATATGAAAGTATGGAAATTATTAAATGTAAGAATAGTTTAAATATAGATAGAGGGCCTATTCCGTATAGTCCATTGTATTGGTTAATCCAGCGTGACTAGTGGGATTCCAGGATTGGTTCTTTTTAGTTCCGCTTGATTGAGCAAACAGTAGTATAAAAGGGAGTTAGGTAGATTTTAATTTTAGTCTTAATCATCTCCTGATGATACTAACATGGTTAGCGAAACGCGCGTCGAGTGAAAAAATTCTGTTTTGGTATTGTATATGGTATGGTATTCCAAACCCCAACATAGGTAGACTTTGATAATTGATTATCCAGCAAAAATATACAATACCATAGTAACCCTGTTAAAATATTGCTTAAATGCTTACTATTACTATTTATAAGGTTAATGTACATAATACAATAATTATGTCGGATTGCAATGATCCTTTACAATATTCCTTATGGAGTTGAAGTAGTAAGTGTAATATTTTCTTGTTATGCTGTCTTCATAGAGTAACTAACCATTTTTAGATAGACGATGAAGATTTTAATGGGCTATACAAGCTGCATACTGGTCATCGTGTATTCAATGAATTGGATGATGGTTCTACAGCATCAGACACAGAATCCGATAAATCAATAGAAATTTACAAACCACCTCTTTATACATATGAAGAACTAACAGCTAATCTAGTGGTTTATAAACCAGAAAAGGACAACACTGAAAATATGAGTGAGGCAAATCCAAGTGAGTACCTACTTATCTTTAATGCATGATTACTACTACTGTTTCATATGCAATTTTAACTTTGTTAGTTTTAGTTACAATAATCTGAGAAATAAACTCAACTTTACATAAAGTGAATTTAACTTAAAAGTAGTTTATAAGCTATTCATGCTTAGGAGCACATTCAGACCCTAAATATATGCTGTTTGCCGATGACACAACAGTCTCTTGCAGTGACTGCACTTTGAAATTGTTGAAGGAGAAATCGCAATAGGCTCGTCTGGTGTTTGCTACAAAGAATCTAGACACAGCCAACTTTCAGTCTAGTATAAATTTTTTTGAAGTTGTAGTATTTTCAGTTTAAGGTTAAGTTAATAGTAATAAGATAAGAGGTGGGGAGCATATTATGAGAACGGCAAGTTCGCCACGGGAACGCCCCGACCTAGGGTAGTCAGTCGATAAATTACAATAAACCAAATCATAGATTTAGAAGTTGGTGTTTTAGTTATTTGGGACAGCATACCCAAATTAGATCCAGGATATTACAGAAGTCAATATTGTTTGTTTGTTTATTTGATAAGCTTTATTGTCCTAAAATTTTACAATTGCATTGACAAAGCAAGTTGTATCTTATAGCTAATGCATCAAAATTGTCATTAATACACCCATCTAATTATAATAAGATAATAATGGTTCTGTAATGCGGCAATATTGGCTTTTTAAACACATTTTTAGTTACATTTAATATAAGTGGTTGGGAATTTGTCTAAGTAAGATGTAAAAAGAGTACAAAAACAAATTGACAGTTTAAAGGACATTATAACAATTATTATGACTTAACACATCATGACGGACATAAGATAAAGAAATAATATCAACTAATACATTTAAAAAAATTGTCCAAAATTAAAATCCCATATCTATCAGGAAAAACCGAGGTAAAAACATTCAATCTTGATAAAATTCACCAAGACTCTAGTATACTTTGGTGTCACAGATATCTGAAAGCTTTCATAGCTATCTTTATTTTTTATGTTTTAAGGTAAATGGTTAAATATTTTCACACTCTCATAAATTATAGAGTTTTTTTTTTGTGAGAGAACACCTTGGTATTGACAATGGTAGGTGATTTTGACTAAGATTGTAGTTTTTGTCTTGTACAAAAGTAGAGAATTTTTTGTAAATTAGAGATAGATATTTGCTCCTGTACAAAAAGCTGTCAACATGTTTCTCTATAACCTTTTTTACAAATATATAGGTAACGTAAGGTCCTTTTTTGTAGTACAAACACTGATTGTACAAATTTTTGTGTACTCTAACCCCAGAAAGCTATCCCGTACCTATCTAATATGTGATTCCAGCAGAGAATAATATGCTGTTTTGGGTGCCCAAGTTCATGTACTCTAGTCCTAACAATGTAACATCCAGAGGCTAGTTTTTATTTAAATAGTGAATATGAGAGTCAAACTTCGTCTGTGTGTCAATGTGCAGTCTGAGAAACTACAGCTGTTTGTTGGCCAGAGAGTCTTTTTGAAGTCTGAAATCAGTTAAAAAGCAATAAAAGTAAGAATATTTAATCTTTTGTATTTTAAAATATAATTCATTAGTCACACCATTTTTTTATTACTAAGAGATTGCAACACGTTTTTCTTATTAAAGTTAAAAGGTAAGCAAGTAAAGATTTTAATTAAAAACAAACCTAACACCGGAGAGTCGTGTTTGCAATACCCGACTCCGGAAGTGGAGTTCAAGAGCGCCACCAGTTCTTACCGACTAAACTGGAAAAGCTCCGCTGGTGTTGTACGGGGTTGTTAGGCACGCTTATCAAACAAAGAAACTCAATCTTAACTTAACAAGAATACAAGAAAACACAATCTAAATTTACAGATCAATTTATTGGCTTCTAGTTTTTTTTTTCAACAGCAACAATCTTACAGTGAAATTTTTGCAATTTAAAGGCTACAAGAATTTTATTTAGGAGAATATTTTAGAAACAGTTTATGAAATTGTTGAATCTAACAGGCGAAGGAATGTCAAAAGACTATTAAGTAATTAATAATAATGGTACAATATGATGATTGTACTGAGACCAATTCGGTTGTTAACTCGGTACTTTATGCCTTACACCTAAATGCTCTAAACACTACAATCTGCAGTGATCACTTAGGTTTACCTAAGCTTATTGCATATATGTATGCGTGCGCTAGTAGCTGTACCAATAATTATAAATGTAGCAATAATAATATCAATTGATAAAAGGCCACATTAATTATATCAATCGACCAGATAAACAGATGAATAAATGACATCAATCTAACTTAAAGCTTGGCCGACAAGACTAGATTTATATTTAAATATTAAAAACGATTATTAATCGGCAGGAAAACAATCAATCAAATATATATCATATATAATTTATATAAAAATGTCTAATTTTTTCTTAGCCACGTTTCCGCCAGTAGGAGAATATCATAATCATTGTTGATCATAAAACCACGTACATCGTCTATCTTATTTTTTAGACTTTGCGTATTTATGTAAGCTAATCTAACTGAACTTCGAGGCTTGTCTAGTTTACCAGTTTATCAATACTGTCAACTAGTATTATTTTACTGGTTTCATCCCTTCGCAGGAGAACACTGCCATCACATCCATAAAAACTTGAAGTTGTTTTTTTTGTAGGCCTTTGCCGCCATCTACAATTCAAGATTGGTTTTTGTTAAATCATGATTTAGATATATTTTTTTGTCCTGTTTAAATCCCAGATCTTTAGTATTGTGATCAAATCTACCTATAGACTTCATGAATTGCATTTTCTTATTATTGTCTTTGAACATAACCTTAATGACACTTTTCCTTGTCTTTTCCCAATCGTACACAAGTAAAATCATTTTTATTAGTTTCAACTTTCAGTCCTTCGCCAACCTTTCTTATAATTTGATTTAAATTTTCGTTTTGAATAGTTGGAACTCCTTTCTACTTTCTACAATTTCCTCCTGCAGTTTTTCATTAGTTGTTATTTGTTTCTTGAGTTCGGACATAATTTTGTCATATTTTTCCTAAATACCTTCCAATTTCCTCATAATATCCTCTAGTGTAGTGCTCTACATCTATTTACCCATGTTACATAACTTCATGACTTCCTCTGCCCTCGCGCGCCACCTGCCTTGCAGGGTTGTTACGTCCTCGCCTATTCCAGAGTTACGTCTCCTATAAAATTTGCTGGTTACAATATGATTATTTTATTGCTAATGAACCTGTCTCACGTTTCCGTAGTTTTTGCGACTTAGGCGTACATTCGACTCAAGGTTTTCTTTCGGTCCGCATGTTAATAAAATACTGTCTGACGCCGCGAGAAGCAACGGATTTGTTGTACGTTGCACTAGGGACTTCAATGATGTTGAGGTACTAAAATTGTTGTATAACTCCTAAGCTAGAATATGCGTCTATAATTTAGCCCCTGGATATAACGTTCAGTAATCTAGAACATCTCCAGCGCAGGTTTTTAAAATATGCTTGGTATAAGTGTGAGGGAATATATCCTACCCAAGGCTTTCCGTATTCAATCTTGTTAAATAAATTCAGTTACGTATCTCTCAGTGATCGTCAGGGGTTGACCACTATCTATTAACCTATTCAAAATATTAAATAACATGTTTGACTGCGCTGACATACTAAGCATACTAAATTTTTATGTACCTCGTATAAACTCTCGCTATTTTACTTCATTTTATCTACCTAAGCCAAGGACAGATGTTTTAAAATTTTCCCCTATAATTTCGATGTGTTCCAAATGCTCACCCTAATCTGGACTTTTTTCCTAGTCTATCATTACAGTAAAGAAGTTATTACCACAAAATGCAGAATGAATTCATGACTAATAAAATTGCGCCTGGTGGCAGCCTCTCTGATATTGCTTTTGCTCGCTTTGGTAACTGCAATTATTAGTTAGGTTGGTGTTGCTTGTTAGGTTTAGACTTATTTTTAGTAATATTGGTATCTTTTGCTTAGCGTTATTTTTAGTAATTTACATAGAAAATAATTGTTTCGTAATTATTGTTATCTTACACTATCTATTAATTGGGCTTCTATGCCTCTTAGATGGTTTTATAAATAAATAAAAAAATAAATAAATAAAATAAATAATCTAGTGTAAAACCACCTCCCCAAATTCAGAATAGAATCCTGCATTTGATTAATAAGTGAATTCTGGTGGTTATTTTTCATTATAGCTGTTGTGTTATCAGCAGAAATTGAAAGATAAATTAATAAATCAAGAGATCCAGAATGGATGCTTGTGGGACCCCATGTCTAATATCCAATGGATCTGAGAGTACTCCTAGAGAGGAGGTATGTTGCGTTCTGCCACTCAAATAGCTCAGCAAGTTTTGTATAATGTTCATGAAATCCATAGCATTTCAATTTCTTCAGAAGAATCCGATGGCAAGTCAAAGGCCGTGGTGAGAGTGATAAAATGACACCAGTTGCTGACTTACATTTTTTAAAGCCGAACTGATTGCTTGCAAATAAATTATGGTTTTCAAAATGAGAACAAATCTGTCGTTTTACACGCATCAGAGTGATGGGCCTGTAGTTATTTAAGGCTTTGCAATTTCACTTTTTATGTACTGGAATTACCTTGGATTTTTTAAGAATATTTGGATACATGTCGCTATGTATACAACAATTGTTCAGACATATAATTGACATAACTAGAAGTCTTGAAGTTTTTTTTTTAAGAATGACATTGAAGCTAAAAATATCCCTACTACTTTGTGTTTTTTTGTCATTTATTGTATCCCTAACCTCTATAAAAGTAACCTTCCTGAAGGACAGGTCTTCAGACTCTGCAGATGCGTATGGCGAATTTTGCAGAATTTCTTCAGCTATATTTACAATAAACAGTCTTTAGAAGAAATTTCAGTTATTGTTGATTGTTTTTTGACGATCCCTTTATTGTCGTTAGTAACCTGCCAAGCAGTCGTTATTTTGTTTTCAGCATTTTGAATAAAAATGGCGTTATGCTGTGCCCCTATACTGATTTTTTAAAAGAGCTATTTCAAGCAGCCTAAATGTTTTATACAGATGCTTTAACTATTTAAGTCGATCCCTCATATTATCCACCATCAGACTATACCATGCCACATTTCTGTCATGCCCTAATTTAAGTTTCCTAATTAGGAAACACGAATTATAATTATTTTACAATATATTCATCAAAAATCACATTTTTAGTGACATCCTTGTCACATTTCGCGAAAGACCAACCCATCTTAATGACTGAAATAGATTGCATTTTTTAACCTACCTCATTTATATATTGGTAAAACTTGTGATTTGAGAGTTTTCATTTTATCAATGTTTTTTTATATTTATTTCCGCTGACAGATGATCTGACATCACCAACTGTGATACTTCTGTGCTAAACTTTAATAAAATAAGTATTTCAGCAACTTACCGTGTTGCTGAATAATTTTTCTAAGCGTAATCCCTTCACTCAAGAATTAGAGAAACTTGCAGTGAATAAAATTCAAAGTTAAAAATTGATCACTAAAGGAGGCGTAAATCTATACGAACTGTCGTGAAAGCGAACAATTTAGGCCCTAGCTCAAATATCGGAGAGTAGGGGTGGGTACTTATATAATGGCGCCACTGCTTTTTGGACGGATTAAAAAAAAACAGAAAACCCCAAGTTTTGATAGGAGTTCGTAAAGATTTAAGCTTCGCACGACAAAAGAAAATTATAAAAATAAGTTAAAAATTAGACCAGATTTGAATGCCAGACATTTATCAGTATTAGCAATCAAAAAATAAAGCAAATACTCAAATATTAATCAAAAATCAAAGGCAGTAATATGATAGCAATGAAGGTAAGATCAGTAAATCCAAAACGTTTCAGTTATTAAGCGCAAGTAATAAAAATCAGATACTTACTACTTCTTGCGACTTTCACCTCTGGAACGTTACCACTTAAGGGGAGTTCAGGAAATTAGATAAATAACTAAATGAAAACAGGTAAATGCGATAAATGTAAAGTTGGTTTAGTGCTCGTCAAAAAAAAAAGAATGAGAAAGACCAGTAATTCTGGCAAATTAAATTAAATTTTAGAAGTGGTGATGTGAGGAGAAATATCGTTATAAAAGAGATACAAATTTACAACTTGCGCTACTGTCGATCGACTAAGTGTTATGCGAAAATTCGAGTAATTCAAGGAAAAAACACACAACTAATGTATATACTTAACGGGTTCCCAAATCATGATTTGTTACAAAAGCCGTACGATTATCTAATTAAATTAAATACAGGAATCGGTTCCGACACGCTAGCAACAGCCGGAAATTCAAGCTTAATCGGAAAACACAAATGCTGTTGGGGTTGTCAATCAAATACAAGATTGTTCATCCCTTGTCATAAATTGATCATATGTGCTCCCTTCCATTTTAGGAATTGAGAAAAACTGACCCAAAAGAAAACAAAATGGTATCAGTTGGACAACGTTAACGCACGTACTATAGCCAGAATACTCTATTACAGACGCCACTAAAACTCACCGGATCCTGGCCTATCAGGTGATGGGTCCGCCCACGCGACGTCAGACTTTGACGGTTAGCGATAAACACAACGTTTTTGTTTACATTTTGTCAAGATGTGTAATTTTAACGATTTCTCCGTGAATTTGCATTATTTATGAATATTTTTAGATAGTTACTTTCCAGAGACATATTTATTTAGTGTGTTCAAGTATTCTCCGAGAAATAGGACTCAAGGAAATACTATTACAACGAGAATAATTTAAGACT
Organism: Pissodes strobi; assembly: GCA_016904865.1. Lineage (NCBI taxonomy): Eukaryota > Metazoa > Arthropoda > Insecta > Coleoptera > Curculionidae > Pissodes > Pissodes strobi. The sequence continues at coordinate 51,584 of MU183051.1, read as the reverse complement.
GTTTTGGTAAGTTCATAAAGTAATATTTCAAAATAACAACTACTTACTTAAAAGTTTGTTCGAGTTAATTTATACTAGGTAATAAGTCTACTAATAGTACTGTTTTTTTCTGATTTGCAGGTACAAAGTGGATATAATCTCATATTCTTTAGTGCTTGAAGCAATACATAAAGATGGATATCTTGAAAAAATATGTCTTAGGCATACCTAGATCTATATAATATCAAGCGAAGACTGTTCTGACAGAATTTCCACCCAGATTGTAATGGATTTAGACCATACAAAGAGACAGTCTCATACAAAAAGGGCATATAGGAAATGAAAACAAGTATCGAAGCTTATAATCAGTCTGCTTGTGAAGAAAGCAGCTGTAGTCATTGACATCTTACATTTTAGTATCTATATATACTTGGAAAGGTAACTAACATTGTATACATAATCAGAAAATATTTTTGTTACACCTATGTGCTTTGACAAGTTAATTTTTGTATATATTCTTAAGTAGAATGTATGTATACAGTATTAATTTATTTCAGGATATGCACTTACAGAGATGATATAACCCATAGAACCATCCATAGAAGCACAAACAAATTTTATAAGTGGGAAAAAACATTTGAAATTCCTGTTTTTCACAGAGACGAGGAGGACTAAAATGTCCCTCCAGAAAGAAGCACTCTTTTGCAAGATCTTAGATAAGTAACTTACATGAAGAGAAATTATTTTTATATAGGTGTACCTTCTTTAATATTGTTAAGAAACTATTTATTTTTGTAAGACTTGATACTTGATTTTTTCATATTATTATGTAATAAAACATCTATTGTGATAATATTGTTAATTATTTTCTGTATTATTTTGACATCAAATTATTATGCACTATAATAAGCATTTGCCCATAACATTTTTTTTAATGAATGGAATGATAATCTAGAGAATATCATTATTGTTTCACGCATATTTTACATGGCACACGAGTGTGGCATAAACTATACCTACCTAGGTAAATCATTATGGAAAAAATACACTAGATATTTTGAAAATCCAATTTAATTTAAGAAATCCGCAGTTTCGATTACAGCTCGTAAGAAGAAAAGTACAATATTTACTTAAAAACTATAAATGTAACTATTATTGTTTCATGCACCTTAAAATAAATATAACATGTCATTTTATAAAAAATATATATTAACTTGTTGACAATGCAACGTACTTATCATAAGTCTCATCATTCAGGGATCTCAAAAAGTTTGAAACTGATTCGATTTCAATTTCCCTCTTCATTCTTTTATCTACTGGTGCTGCACATTGACTTTCACATCTTTTTTCCCTTTATGAACTTCTCAATTTCTTCGTTATGGTCATTCTTAATATTTGATAGTTGTTCTTCTGCAAGCATTTCAGCAACATCACCTAAAACAAAATTGCTTCCTGTCCATTGCTCATACAAACATACCAAATGTATGTGTTTACACATCATAGTTTTTACAGAATACTGTGAGCCCTCACACCTGTAGCGATGAATGCAATCCTTGCATACTTTATAATATAATGTTTTGCATTCTGTCTCACATAATAATTCATTATAAGAAACATTATAATAATATTCACCTTTTGAAGACTTTATTACCTGAAATTCTCCAAATCCTACCTGTTTTACCTCAGTTCTGTTCATTGTTTCTGCAATTTTGTGTGCTCCTCCTCGTCTATGTGAAAAACAGGAAGTTCAAATGTTTTTTTCCCACTTGTAAAATTTATTTGTGCTGCTGTGGATGGTTCTATGGAGCGCATAGCCTGCAATAAATTAATACTGTATAAAATACAATAAATACATTCTACTTAATAAGAATACATACAAAAATTAACTCGTCAGAGCACATAGGTGTAACAAAAATATTTTTTGATTATGTATAAATATAAATTATAACAATGTTAGTTACCTTTCCAAGTATATATAGATACTAAAATGTAAGATGTCAATGACTACAGTTGCTTTCCTCACAAGCATACTGATTATAAGCTTCGATACTTGTTTTCATTTCCTCCATTGTACCTATATGCCCTCTTTGTATGAGACCATCTCTTTGTATGGTCTAAATACATTACAATCTGGGGGGAAATTCTGTCAGAACAGTCTTCGTTTGATATTATATGGATCTAGGTATGCCCAAGACATATTTTTCAAGATATCCATCTTTATTGTCTGGCCTCAAGCACTAAAGAATATAAGATTATATCCACTTTGTACCTGGCATACCTGCAAATCAGAAAAAAAAAACAGTACTATTAGTAGACTTAATACTATAAATTAACTCGAACAAACTTTTAAGTAAGTAGTTGAAATTATTTTGAAGTATTACTTTAATAGTATTAAATCTGAAAACAAATCTATAATCTATACATTAGAAATGAACTTACCAAAACAGTCTTAAATTATTCTCGATGTAATAGTATTTCCTTGAGGCCTATTTTTCGGAGAATACTTGAACACACTAAATAAATATGTCTCTAGAAAGTAACTAGACTAAAAATATTCATAAATAATGCAAATTCAGGGAGAAATCGTTAAAATTAAACACCTTACACCTCTTGACAAAAAGTAAACATCGTTGTTTATTTACCGCTAACCTCTAAAAGTTAAACTGTCACGTCGCGTGGGTGGACCCATCACCCGATTGGCCAGGATCCGGTGAGTTTTAGTGGCGTCTCTCTATTACAAGCAACTAAATTCAATCCAAAAAAAATTATAAAAATAACGTGACCGAGTCTCCGATAAAATATTCGGCTTCCAACCGGACCATTTATAAGGTAATAAAATAGCTAGGATTGATCGAATTAAAAAAAACTGGACCTATTTTAAAATTAGGTGAGATTGGTGCAATCTTATAACATGAATTAAGTCACTATAAATGTGGTGTATCTTGCTAGAATTTAAAATTAGACAGAATTGACCAGCATTAGTGAGGTCTAACTAAACTCGCCTGTCTATGCTAATCAAAAATTAACTTTTCGATTAAATTTAATAACCAGTGTGTTGAGACTAATTGTAATTAACTGTTTATCATGGAGAACCTAGTAAGTTTTAAGATTTGGAAACTAATTAACTAATTACTCGCTAATGAACGCAGCTAGATATACTTAGGTAGCCTTCAGAAAATAAGATGCAATAACTTCCTCGGTAGAGAAAGGACTCCGCAGGTATGTCTCTAGGTAGCCAGAGATAGTTCAGTCAAAGGACCAGCAGGAGAAGGACTCGGCTTCTAGTCAAACGTGACCCGAGAAAACAGGAAAACCCGTCGATAGCACACGTCGATAGCACCCTGTGAAACATCAACATATTCAAGGTTCCACATGTAACTCTTAATTGAAGAGTATTATAACTCGGTAATCAAAATCAGCCATCAAAGAAAAGAGAAATAAAAAAAAAAGGCAATAATTTACCTCTGTAGGGGGTAGCTGGTTGCTTATCGCTAGATAGCCTTACAGTTGGACGAGAAGGCCTCTGTAAGAGATTAAAAAGGGAATTAAAAATCCGCCCACGTGCGTCATGAAATGTTAAAATGATGGCGTTCACAGAAAAAAAGATGCTAAAAAATCAGGAGCACTCACCTGACTAAAGCAGCATTCAAATCCCACAAAGGGCAGTTTCAGACACCAAACACTTGATAAAAGATAAGGCACAGATATGGCCTGAAACTATAAAAACGTCCCGGTTGGAGAATCCCTCAAAAGGTAACATCAAAATGAATTCCAACCGGCACCAAAAACTGCTGACTCAAAGTTGTTAGATAATGCAGTCAATATCCTTGGTGATTATTATCTTTTACCGACGCATACAGCGGTAATATGTGCCCGATTAGCTTTTGCTTAATTGGCACCAAAATGTAATCTGTTATTTTGAAAGCATCACGCTTTTTCCGCTGTGAGGTTTATGAGTAGTAGTTGTTTCGCTTTTTAAGATTTAAGATCGTCTACACTTTAAAATATATTTTACTTCATATATCCGCGTGATATTTTTTCCGCCCTGCGTTCGTATATAAAATAACAGGTTATGGGCCCAGGGATGCTAACGGACTAACGAGATTAAATAAAATCGGTATACCTAGTTGTGCAGTTACGCTTAATACGCGATCGTTCGGGTTACACGTTAAAGTGTTAAAAATAAAAATAAAATGTCCGGTGACGATAACTTGCACATCGGGACAAGTGTCGAAAAACTACGAGGTCGGGAAAGTTATACCGACTGGAAGTTCCAGATGACAGCCTTATTAAAATTGGATGGACTTTGGAACTGTATTAGTGAACAATGGGCAACAACAGATGACGCTAATGCGCGGACAAGGAAAGAAGAAAAAGCCTTATCAAAAATAATCCTTTCTGTTGACAAGTCTACTTACCCCCATATTATGCAATCACAGACAGCAAAAGAAGCATGGACAGCCTTGGAGACAGCATTTGAAGATAAAGGTCTTAATAGACGACTGACCCTCTTAAGGAATTTGTGCTCAATAAAGTTGTCAAATTTTACCAATATGGAGGATTATGTAAACGAAGTCATGGCTCTTTCACAACAATTAACGTCCATAGGTAAGCCCTTAGATGATGAATTCATAGGTGTTCTTATGCTGCAAGGTCTTACTAAGGAATATGACCCTATGGTTATGGCCCTCGAAAATTCTGGCATTGATATAACCGCAGATTTTGTAAAAACCAAGCTGTTACAAGATAAAAAATGGCAAAATGGTAGACATGAAAGTGATTCTGCATTAGCTGTCAGAAAATATAAGAAACCTCCATGGTGCTGGGGCTGCAAACAAAAAGGCCACTACAAAAATCAGTGCCCACAAAACAAGGAAAGTACTTCAAGTAAAAGTAACGAAAACGCATCGAATAAATCCAAGAAGTTAAACAATGCTCACGGAGGCAAAAACTGTTTGTTCGCTGCTGACCTAGGTGTAAATATGAATGAGTCGGCTTGGTATATCGATAGTGGGGCTTCTAGCCACATGACAGGAAATATTGACCTACTATCAAACCTGACGGACCAGAACCTAGGACAATCAATAACAGTAGCAAATGGATCCAAACTATATGTCAAAGGGACAGGAACCTGTGCCGTAAAATTAAAATCGAGCCATATTGAAACGGACATTTCAGAAATAAAATATGTTCCAAACCTGTCGGTAAACTTGCTATCTGTAAACTCAATGGTTTCTAAAGGTTTCTGTGTGTTTTTTGACAATGATGGGTGTAAAATCTTGGACAGTGACCATTGTGCCGTTAAGGGAGAACCTATAGCTACAGGGCTTCATGTGGATGGCTTATATAAATTGGACATATCCTCGGAAGCCGCCAACGTGGTGACAGTGCATAATTCGCAACAATTATGGTACAAACGACTGGGACATCTTAACCACGTAAGCATGAATTTGCTAAAAAATGGTTTAGCTACTGGAATAAGTTACAGTGAAAATAAGGAACCTGATTTTTGCGAGAGCTGTATAAAAGGTAAGCAATCCAGAAAACCTTTTCCCTACAAAAAAGATAAGGGGGTGGCTCAAAATAAATTGGATCTCATTCATTCAGATCTCGTAGGCCCAATGAAAGTAGAATCTTGGGGTGGTAAAAGATATATGTTTAACTTAATAGATGACCACAGTAGAAAAATTTTCTGTTATTTTTTAAAGTCAAAAGACGAAGTTTCCGATATATTTAAGGAATTTTGTTCTATGGTGGAGAATCAGGTTGAACGAAAAATAAAAGTATTGCGAACAGATAACGGGGGTGAATATTGTAATGAACGTTTAAAACACTTTTTAAAGAATCATGGTATAAAACACGAGCTCACAATACCCTACAGTCCTGAACAAAATGGCGTTGCAGAACGCTACAATCGTACTATTTTTGAAAAAGTTCGTTCAATGCTAAGTGATGCAAAGAGTCCTAAAGAATTATGGGCTGAAGCTGCCAATACAGCTGTATATCTCATTAATCGTTCACCAGCAAAGAAAATACGGGGTGCAACACCTGAAGAAAAATGGACAGGTAAAAAGGTTGATCTTAGCCACCTAAAAGTATTTGGATGCCATTTGCTCATATACCTGACATTAAAAGAAGAAAGCTCGACGAAAAGAGCAAAAAATATATTTTCGTCGGCTATTCAGAAACTAGTTTAGGATATAGACTTCTAGATTCAGAGAAACACACCATCAAAATAGCAAGGGATGTTGAGTTTTTTGAAAACCGTTTTATGGACTTCGAAATCAAGAATACGTCCATCTTATCAACGGATCCAGGAATTACTTGTTTATGGCCAGCAGATCATAAAGACTTCGATCATCAGCTACCTGAAACTCGAGAACAACCGGCTGAGCCCAATGACTCAGAAGAAGAAAATAGTGAAGTGTGTGAAAATAGTGAAGGGCAATTAAGTGATAGTGAAACTATGGCTGAAACTAGGTATCCTAGACGTATAAGACAGCAACCAATAAGGTATGGTGAATGTATGTTAGATTATAATTCAAATTTCGCTATGTTATCTGTATCCAATGATTTAGAACCTTCGACTATTACTGAAGCACTGTCAAGTTCTAGAAGCGCCGAATGGCGCCAGGCTATTAAAAAAGATATTGATGCTTTTAAAACTAATAATGCTTGGGAACTAGTCGATAAACCCACTAATAAAAATATTGTTAAAAATAAATGGGTTTTTAAAGTTAAAAAAGACCAAAACGGAGAAATAGCAACCTATAAAGCAAGGCTTGTAGCTAAGGGCTTCACCCAAAAATATGGTATAGACTACTTTGAACCCTTTTCTCCGGTAATTAGGTTTAGCAATTTAAGATTATTATTAGCTATGACTGTCGAATTAGACTTAGAAACAGATCATCTAGATGTAGAAACCGCTTTCTTAAATGGCGATATTGATGAGGAAATTTTTATGAGTCAAGTATGTCTACTTAAAAAGGCTATATATGGCCTAAAGCAATCAGCTAAATTATGGTACGAAAAGGCTCAGAATGTACTTCTAAAGTTAAATTATGTGCAATCAAAAATAGAGCCGTGCATATTTTTCAATATTTCAACAGAAACCATTGTTATTGTAGCACTTTATGTTGACGACTTTTTCGTTTTTTATAGCAATAAAATCGAGGCACAACGCTTAAAAGAGGAATTACATAAAAATTTTCACATCAAAGATCTTGGTCCAATATCGCATATGTTAGGCATGAAAGTCGAAAGAAATCGTTCAGAAGGTAAAATAAAAATTAGCCAAGAACAGTACATTCAAAAATTGCTTAATAAATTTGAAATGACAAATTGTAAAACTGTCGGTGCACCCTTAGAGCAAAATCAAAAATTTCCTTCTAAGGGTGAATTTTATGACGCACCTTATCAAGAAATTGTAGGCTCGATGATGTATCTTGCAGTTTGCACAAGACCGGATATTTCATTTGCAGTATCATTTCTTAGTCAGTTCAATATCAATCACTCTAAAGATCACTGGTTGGGGGCTAAGAGAGTTCTAAAATATCTGAAGGGTACACAAAATCAGGGAATTGTATTTCAAAAATCAGAAAATCCCGTAATCGGCTTTGTGGATTCTGATTGGGCAAACAATATAATTGATAGAAACTCTTTTTATGGTTATATATTTACATTAGCAGGTGGTCCTGTGTCATGGGAAAGTCGTAAACAAAACACAATCGCTCTAAGTTCAACAGAGGCTGAATATATTGGGATTTGCGAAGCTGCAAAAGAGTCAATCTATTTAAAATCATTATGTTCTGAATTATTTAGTAAAAATGATTCTTGTAATTTCCTAAATCTCAATGTGGCTTTCAATATTTATAATGACAATCAAAGTGCGATAAAGTTATCTGAAAATCAAACCTTTCATAAACGCACTAAGCATATACATGTAAAGTATCATTTTATCCGAGACAAAATAAAAAATAATGATATTCAGCTTTTGTATCAGCCGACAACTGAAATGGTCGCAGATATGCTGACAAAGTCACTGAGCTCCAAAAAGCGTAAATTTATTTGAAATAAACTAAATATTCAATAAATGGCTAGGCGTGTCAGTCTGTAACTATTTTTAAGAAGGCTGTTAGGATTAAGTATTTTTATTTCTCACCTATGGTATTGAGGGAGAATGTTAGATAATGCAGTCAATATCCTTGGTGATTATTATCTTTTACCGACGCATACAGCGGCAATATGTGCCCGATTAGCTTTTGCTTAATTGACAAAATGTAATCTGTTATTTTGAAAGCATCACGCTTTTTCCCCTGTGAGGTTTATGAGTAGTAGTTGTTTCGCTTTTTAAGATTTAAGATCGTATATTTTTTATTCAACTTGTTCTTGTACCGTCTATACTTTAAAATATATTTTACTTCATATATCCGCGTGATATTTTTTCCGCCCTGCGTTCCTATATAAAATAAAGTGGCGCCAGTCAAAAATCGGAAATTCGAGCAAGAAGCCTACGAGAATTCCCACTTCGAAAATCTTGCTCTACCAATGAATACATGACTTGACAAGTCACATGTTTCTCTTAATAATTCATCTAAGGAATTTAGACAATAGAAACTTGGGATTTCGATGTATCGGCATCTACCATGAAAAACTACTCGGGGTAGCCAAAAGGGCATGGTCGTTCAACCACTCTATTTAATAAAAATTTCCAAATTAACCCGACCGTAATCACGTAATTGCGCGCGATCAAAATCAGTACGCGTTAATGTTAAAACCCATCATTTGAGCGAGACGTCGAAGATTCTCGACAATGACGCTATCCGAAACCGGATACGCCACAAACCACCAACATTAACCTTGGGGTCCTTATGCGCCAAATTCAACCCATCCAAAAATTGATGTCTGTTTAGCGAAGCGAATTTTACACTTAATTGCTTCGACCAGACTATTGTCGGAAAAATACGGAAACTGGACGAAACTTACGAGGGTGTTACGCTAACAAATATAATTGCGCTTGAAACTCTAGGGACGGCGGCGAGTTTAAACGCACTTTTCGCTTCGATATACGATTGCCAAATCGGCCCGTGATAATGTAGAATAGTTACTTGTTTTACTAGGCAGCAAAGTAGTAGATTGACTGCCGCGGCTGAGAGTTCATAGCCGAGCGTAGCGAGGCTAGGAATTCAGCTAAGACAGTCAATCTACTTTGCTGCCGAGTTGAACATATAATTTTTTCTCCGATTGTTTATAATGATATATGTATATTGTATATTTGCAAATTATTACAATTCCCACAATCTTTTTATTTTTCCTGTAGTGACAAATTAAGACAAAATTTGATAGAAATCGCAATTGTTGGAACGGTTGGTTGCTATGGAAATGTATATGTCCATAATAATTATAGTTTGACAACTTATGTCAAACGTTTTATTCCCATGGAGACTAATCACTTTGCTGCCTAGGCAGTAAAGTACTTACTTTGCTGCCTGGACAGGAAAAGTAATACTTTGCTGATTGATATGTGTCTGCAAAATTAATATTTGCTGTCAATCGGAGAAAAAAATATTTATCTACCAAAGTACTAATATTAAAATTTAACTATAGCTAACAACGGATATCTTTATTATTTGGTTGGCATGTGGGATTTCATATAGATTTAGGATTACGTTTTGCAATTTTTCTTAGCACGATAAAACAAAATTGGAATAAAGTATGCAATTCATATTTGTGTTTATTTTAAGATGATGCAATAGTTGATGAAGAACTAGATCAGCTGATATCAGAAACATCTTGTGGTCTTTGCAACTTATTAAATTTACCAGCAGTTGATGTTGTAAGCCACATTCGTGGGAAACGCCATAAGGAAGTGCTGAAGCAATATCGTGAGAATAGACTGAGACAATTATTGCAAGTAGCGAAATCTATTCATCACGCAGATACGCCTGATACTAGATTACCGAAGGTAGAAGTGTCAAATAATAATTCAAGTGACATATCTCAAAAGCCTTATTTATCATCTTTAAGCCCGGGTAAGTAGAATATATGGTATTTGTTAATAATGTGTATGTTATGTATAATTATTCATTGGTTAATCTCAATACCAAACTTTTACTTCGCTACCCGACGCCGACGTTCGTTCAGTTGCAATCACGTGAGAATAGTACCTGTTCGGGACATTACCCTGTAAAACATTCTTGTTATTTTGTTAAGCTCTATTGTTCGAGCATCCTTTATTTATTTATCAGTTCTAAATGACGTACGTGATCGCGCACCAGTGCCACCCGTACCGAGAGACAGAAAAAACTGTCAAGATATATTAACGGTGAACCTGCCTCATTTCTCGCTACCCGTGCCTTACAGCAATCGGCCATCGAAAATAGCGAAAAATATTCTACTGCGAGTGATACAATTCTTAGAGATTTCTACGTGGATGATCTCATAACTGGCGCAGATACTGTCGAAGAAGCAAAAAAATTTAAATTTGAGATAAATTCAATTTTAACAAAATACGGATTTTTTTCTCAGGAAATGGTCGTCAAATAAAACCGAAGTTCTTGAAAATGAATATTCGACAGATCAGTACTACATCAGTGATGGCGATATCCATCGCGCATTGGGTATCGTGTGGCACTCTAAATCTGATCACTTAACATACTCAGTGCGTGATAATACCATGAGTAATATAAGCTTTACAAAAAGGGGTATATTATCAAAAATATCAACTCTATTTGACCCCTTAGGTTTAATCGCACCATTTATTGTTCGCACCAAAGTCTTAATTCAAAGGTTATGGCAATGTAAACAGGGTTGGGATGAACGGATACCACCAAATATAGCATGTCAGTGGACTGAACTGTTACAAGAACTACCATCACTTAACAACCTAAAAATCGCACGTCAAACCATTAGTTCAAACGCAAAAAGTATAGAACTCCACATTTTTTGTGATTCATCTCAGATCGCGTATGGTAGTTGTGCATATTTAAGATCTATTGATCAAAATAAAGTGGTTTTCACTAATTTGTTGTGCGCCAAATCAAGAGTCGCATCACTATAAACTCTAACTATCCCGAGGTTAGAGCTCTGTAGTGCAGTTCTAGGGGTTCAATTATATAAAAAAATAGTAGACTCAATTAACATAAAAATCGATAAGTTGTATTTTTGGAGTGATAGTACAATCGTTTTAAGCTGGCTTCATATATCTCCAAGCAAACTTAAAATGTTTGTTGCAAGTCGAATTTCGGAAATTCAAACAAAAACGAACATAAATCAATGGTACCATGTGCCCTCCCAAAGTAATCCTGCGGACTTGCTATCGCGTGGTGTTAATGTTCACGACTTGGAAGCTTCGCGACTCTGGTGGGTTGGGCCGGAATGGCTTGCAAACGTGCATGTTGACACTTGGCCTGCCCTTGGAGCTACTACTAACGAATTACCAGAATTGAAAACAAATGTTTCGATGCTAGCAACTGTAAAAAATGATCTAAATATTTTTGAGAGATTTTCCACTTGGTATCGTTTAAATCGAGCTATAGCTTTGTGTTTTAGATTTCTTTATAATTGTAAAACTAAAAATCAGCGTTTGTTAGGAAATTTAACTTTAGAAGAGTTAATGCAAAGCTTAGACTGTTAAAAATTGAGCAATCAGAAATGTATCCTAATGAAATATTATGCTCCACTCTTAAGGAACCAATACATAAAAAATCGAAACTATTATCTTTGCATCCTTTTATGGGTCCAGATGGGCTCTTAAGGGTTGGAGGACGTCTTGGTAAATCAAATCTAAGCTATGATAGTAAACATCAAATTATTTTGGCTTCTAAACATCCTTTAACTAGACTTTTAATCTTAAATGAGCACCATACACATTTACATGCAGGGACTTTATCGGTTTTAACTGCATTGCGAGAACAGTACTGGATTGTTCAAGGCCACCGGGAAGTGCGAAATGTATTATATCGTTGCATAACGTGTTTTAGAGTAAAGCCGAAAGCACTTGTTCGCCAAATGGGCAATTTGCCTTTCGATCGCATTAACCAAAACCGGCCATTTCTCATAGCAGGGGTAGACTTTGACGGCCCGTTTCTAATTAAGGATGGTAAGCTTAAAAATCGTGCATTGGTTAAGTCATACTTATGTCTATTTATATGTTTTGTTACTAAGGCTGTACGCCTCGAGGCTGCGACGGATTTAAGCACTGAAGGTTTCTTAAATGCTTTGAAAAGATTTGTGTCGCGTAGAGGTCTCTGTAAAACGATTTACAGTGATCATGCAACACATTTTCAGGAAGCTAGCAATGGATACCAAACAACTAAGTAAAATCTATTATAACATAATTAAACAATAAGAACAACAATATTTTTACTAAAAAATTCTCAAAAATTAAATCCAAGACACAATCCACATCCTGTATACACCAAAATTAAAACCTCATAACATATGAACATGGATAAAAGAAATACTATAAATATGAAAAAACATAAACAAACGCTCCCGATATCACTGGAATTTTATAGACTGCTCGGTTTTCGTCTGTATCTACCTAAAATGTTTTATTTATATATGTGCCCTGCAAGGGTCTAGATAAAAATGTTACGCATGTTTCTGTGCAGTATATGTAACATGTAAAATATATATCTATGTGTTGTACGTAAAAAGTTAGTTTTATATTTTTATTTGACAAAGCGATGCATTTTCTAAATATTGCTGTTTTTGGTAAGTCATTTTATTTATACAAGGGTCTTATGACTCTGATTTGTGAACGGTTCTCTCTTTTAGATGTATTTAGGTCAAAATGTGACCGAAACGTTAAAATAAATCATGTTGAGAAAATAATACCCTTTTCTCTCCTTTCGTCTTTGATATGGACCTGAAAACCCAAGAAAACAAATCGAAAAAAAAAATATATATATA
>MU183051.1:0-37416 GCA_016904865.1 Pissodes strobi | reverse complement strand
AGCGATCTTCCAGATGATCTTCTCCTATCGATGGTTCCAAACGCACGCTGAAGGTCAATGAAAATGCTCAGGACATTTCCATCACGAACATATGAACGCCATTTCGAACACACATACTGTAATGCTGACTCGCACGAATGTTTTTCCCAAAAACCCGACTGACCTTTAAATAACAATTTGTTTACTTCTAGAAATTGTCGCAGTTGTGCATACCACAATTTCCAGAATTTTGTCTATTACCGATAATAAATTAATGGGTCGATATTCTTCTGGTTTATTTGGTCTAGGCACTTTTGGGATACGCACAATGACACTGGTTTTAATTTCCTTTGGAACTCTTCCAGTTGTTATTGATGTATTTACCAAGTGAGGTAAGGGGTACCCAAGTACACAAAGCAGTCTTTAAAAATTTAACTGCTCAGATTTCTTGAACCACATTTAACGGGAACATATTTCGCACCACTGAGGAAGTCATACTTTGTAGGCACAGCGATCAAAGAAAGCTTCTCGCCCAAGGGATGTTTCTTTTCAAATTGATGCTCTCAAAATAGACCTTATCTGAAACACATTAAAATCTAATGTAATTTTGACTTAGTTTGTAAAGACTTCGTCAAAAACTGAAACAATTAAATAAATACAATCCAAAAAAGTAAAATATAAGAAAACTAAACGCGCGCGCTTTAAAGGCCCTCGTATACACTTCATAATATGCTATTAATTAAATTTAATATTATTTCCATACATTTTGTCATCCTTCCATATACATGCCTATCAATCAATCAATTAACTATTCAAAACTATTCATACACCTAGATGTACAACATCTGTGTATATGAATGTAGGTACTTATGTACCTACAAAATAAACGTTAATATTATGAGAAAGCATACTGATGGAATAAAAAAGTAGATGTAAAGATTTGCCCTATCCCTTATACATATATGTGATTGTTATAAAAATGTTCATCGTATTTAATTAAATCTGTTCTGTGTATTAAACTTCGAAACTGCTATTGCAATATTCTGATTTGCGACAAAAACTACAAAACAAAAGAAGTAGGTACTTTTGTACTTACCTACAAAAAACGTAGATAGATAATCGCAATTTACTCAGCCCAAAACAAAGAGCACAAAATTAATCATTACAACCCAAACACAAACATTTTACAAAGTAAAGCTTCTTCAAGTTGAACAATGGCGGAAAAATATAAAAATAAACAACGAGATATTCGGAATTATGAACACTCGTCCACGCGGCTCCACGCCGCGCCGCCAGGGAACAGCCCTTGGCAATGTACCAATAGAAATGTAGGAACTCCCTCCTTGCAACGTCTCTCGTACGACGCGTAGTAATTTGTTGAACTTCGTCAATGGGCACATTTCAGGCCGGACGCCATCTACCGGTGAGGCCCTTTTTCGGTTCGAGGTTGAACAACTATTCCTGTATAAACAATGCTTCAACTATTAGTTTTTATTTTAGCCGACCTTGTTGACCTTAATTTTTATACTTCTAGCAAATTTCAAAGTGATACATTGACTTTACTTTTTAGATGCCCCAATAACTTCAGAAGAGTTAATTAAAAGTAAACTGGAGAAATTGGTCCTTACAGATTATTGTTATATTTGTGACGCAAATTTGGAACAACCTGCGAGTGCGCAATCACATTATCGATCATATAGGCATAAAGACAACCTATCTTGGTGGAAGAAACATCAAAACATCAATCTAAACAAAATGACACCTCCTATGACAGGTGCAGTTGCTAAACTTTTCCAAATTAAGTATTTCAGCAATTCCCTGTGTTGCTGAATACTTTCAATATAGAAAAATATTTATCTACCAAAGTACTAATATTAAAATTTAACTGTAGCTAATAACGGATATCTTTATTATTTGGTTGGCATGTGGGATTGCATATGGATTTAGGTCTACGTTTTGCAAATTTTCTTAGCACGATAAAACAAAATTGGAATAAAGTATCCAATTAATGTTTGTGTTTATTTTAAGATGAAACAATATTTAATAAGAAAGTAGATCAGCTGATATCAGAATCGTCTTGTGGTCTTTGCAACTCATCAAATTTATCAGAAATTAATTTTGCAAGTCACATTCGTGGGAAGCGCCATAAGAAAATGTTGAAGCGATATCGTGAGGATAGACTGAGTCTGCATGTAGCGCCTGATACGAGATTAACGAAGGTAGAAGTTTCAAATAATAATGCAAATCACATATCTCAAAATCCTTATTTATCATCTTTGAGTCCTGGTAAGTAGAATATATGATATTTGTTTATGATGTGTATGTTATGTATAATTCATTGGGTAATCTCAATACCAAACTTTTACATACGCTGGCCGCGGCCAGCGTTGTTCACCGATTACAGAAAACACCTGCGGTTACGTTCTACTATTCTTCGATGCTTTGAGGTCGGTATATATCAACACTACTTTAGACGTAACACCGCGCTCCAAAATAACCCTCTAACATGTCTCACAATGATCTCTCACGCTCTTTCTTTTTCTCTCTCTCTCTCTCTCTCTCTCACTCACTCACTCACTCACTCTCTCTTTCTCTTTGTCTAATCATATACAGGGTGGTAAAAAAATAATTTTTATGAAAATTTAACTTTTTTGGCAATATTTCGGTACAGGAAAATCATACATCCTTCTTGATGCGAAAATCGAACTCAGCGCACCCCAAAATCCCCTTAATGATATTAGAAATGAAAAATAACATCCCCCTACGAAATTCCCTATATCGTGCCGAAATCTGAAGAAAAAAAGCTAGAGTTTGAGACAAAAATTACATTTTATCGAATAACTGCCTTATTTGAAATCGTATCGAAAAATGTTATAGAAACTTTTCGATAGACCTTGAGACGGTGCAGACAACGCCCGATTTCAGATATCGCTTTTCGTTTTCGTAAAAATTGGTAAAATATAAAAAACATGTTTGGTCAATTAAAAAAAAAAAACGAAACGTCGTGCGATCAAACTGGATACAGCATATTATAGCACCCGACGAGGCCCATCTTTTTCCCATTTAAAGTTTCCCTCTAACTATTACCGTTTTCGAATTATGGCCGATTTAATGGAAATTTCGCATTTTTTAGGTATACCCCCGTGAAATTTTCCGAAAAAAAAAAATAGACAAAAAAAAATCCCGTTTTTATGACGGAAACGATTAAAGTGGTCCATGTACATGTCGCTAACGTAAAATTAAAATTTCCGAATGCATATACAGGGTGTTAAAAAAATTATTTTTTGAAAAAAATGCCCTTTTTCTGAAAAAAGAAGGCAATATATGTTTTTTTTTAAGTTTGACGACCCACATACGGGCTAAAGGCCGTCGAAATACACATTTTTAGTGATATGTATTTTTGCCGTATCGCTACTAGTTTTCGAGCTACGACCGTTCTCGAATTTAAACGGCCATTTTCTCGAAAACTAAGAATATTGTCTTTTTTTCGGGAAGAACCTTTTTTTGTAGGCCCTGAAGTCCTCTACCTATATGCCGAATTTCAAGTCGATCGAAAAAAAAAGTCGATAGGCTCCACCGATAGGTTCCAGATAGGTTCCGGCTCCTATGGGACAAAATGAAGGTTAGGTCGATATACAAATACGGTTTTTTCCGTTTGGCGATATTCATCTTTTTTCTACTGCAATCTGCTCGTTAAAAAACGTGTTTCGCGATTTTCCCCCCTTCTCGATAAAATTTCGAAAACGGGGGGGGGGGAGAATAGTCGATAACTTATTCCATCGGGCCCCTCGGGGCCTGATTTCGTCAGAATATCGATCCGAGCTACCGTTAAGCCAGAAATTGCGAAAAACTGCGCGATTTACATGCCCCCCCCCCCAAAAGACCCCCAAAACTCCCCCTTAAAAGCGAGCCCCGGCACCCCCGATTTAATTCCAGTTAGCCCACCACGTTGTACATCTACCATGAAAATATAGACCCTGCAGGTCATCTCCTTATACCGAATTGGGCATCGTCAAAAACCCCCCTAACTTGAATTTCAGCCTTGCAGGTCAAAGGACACCAAGAATCCCTATTTAGGAGCCCCTAGGAGACTTAGCGATTTCAAATTTTAGGTGGGGGTTCGAACCGATGCCCTCCATTCCCCTGCCGAATACGAACTTGTTAGGTCAAAATTTAGGTAAAAAAGAGCCGGATTTCCGGTGGCTCCAAAAGGGGAAAAAACCGTCTCCTAAATATAAAATGACCTACGAAGGCGTTTTTCTCCAAAATAATATTTAGGGGTCGAAAACCACGATTTTCCACTTTCAAAACCGATGGGGCGAGCGTTCTCCTAATAGGAGCCGCGGTTCGAAAATCGCGTAGAATACTTTTTTTTTAAGTTTAATCCGTGCGGGGGACATTTTGAGGGTCTCGTTTCGAAACTTTTTTTTTCGACCTCATCCGACTCCTACCGCGGAACCTATCGGACGTAGGTTCCCGCTGGGGTCAGATTCGAACTCAGTGTCACCAAAAAGCCCCCTGACCCAAATTTCATCCATCTAACTCTACGGGAACACATCGCCCCTGAAAAACGGGCCCCTAGGTTCCAAAAAATTTTTGCGTTTAAACGGTCCCCTTTTGACCTACCACACCGATTTTCTACGTTTTCCACCTTTTAAATCGTTTTTTTTTCATCGCGGGGCCTCCCCCCTAGGGGCTATTTTTTTTAAGTCCATATTCGTTTTCCCCGAACCCAAAAACTGCCGGGACCCTATTTTAGCCTAAATCTGAGCTGTCTCGTGTTCGGTCTAGTACCAGCTCACGTTCTCCATTGCCGGAATGAGTTAGTTACAAACGTGAGGAATAGTACCACCATACACGAACCCAACTTATAAACGCACGGCCGGCATAAGACCTGTGGAGGAAGCGTTTTACCCCAGGCTTCGCAGTCCACTCGAAAGCCTGGGTTAATTGTAAGTTTTGTTCATTTGGGCGCGCTCTTGACGCGCTGTGTTTACACTGTTCAACTTTTTGCTAAAAGCTGGGTAAAACTGCAACTGGCGTTATATTATCCATATAAAACGAGTAAATATTTTCATCAGTTGTATATGGGTTTTCTCACACTAAGCATCGACATTTTACTTGCGTTTTAATAACATTTATAGCTTAGGTTCGTGTGTGTTTATAGTTTAGAAAACATTTACAGAAAAATTAGATGGATACATATCGATATTTTAATGTGTTTTTTTAATTATCCAAATTTGATATTGTCACAATTCAAAGATGGTATTTCTAGAGTTCCTGTTATTTAAATAGTACGTTACTTTTAACCACATTTACATATTCCAGTTTATTATTTTGACCATAAACGAACCCAGTTCGTGTATGATCTTGACACAGAACTTTTATCTGCTTAATAAAGTTTTATGAATATCGTTTTTTTTAACAGACACATCGTATAGGTAGTTCATTAAAAAATTGTACTTACCTAAAAGCCACCAAGCTGCTTACTGACATGAAACATGAAATACATTTATGATTTGTGGAAAACACTTTTATCTATGGTTCACTTTACTTTTACACTGACGTAACTTTAGGGGAGGTTTGATCTTGGTTCCCAGAGAAGCGTTTGGGCTTAATTAAAAGGGAACTACTTAACCAGAAAGTCAAGATCGGGAGGTTGACCTGGGTTACCAGAAATGCGTTTGGCCTTAATTAAAAGGGAACTACTTAACCAGATAATCAGGATCGGGAGGGTTCGAGTTTACAGGAGGAGCGTTTCGCCTTAATTAAAAGGGAACTACTCAACCAGATAAGTTATCGTCTACTTTATTTGCTCGTTCTTTTATACTAAATTTTGTTGATATTTCACTGATTGTTTTTAAAACATGTTTAGATAATGCTCATAATATTTGATCCTTCAATGTCAAGTATCAAGTTCAAACATTAGACTGAGTGTTCTTTTGTTATTACGCTTTCTAGTTTACACATGTCCCCCTCCAACTAGCATTGGTCCCCAATGCAAAACATATTTACGGTTAGAAAGTTCAAAAAGGAAAGAATCTGCTCAGTAAATAAAGACTTGATTGAGAAAAGATGTAACTAAATTCGTTATCTTAGAGACGCTCAAAAACTAATTTTTGATGAGTATGTTGAAAAAAGAGTGGAGCCCCCTTAAATAATAATAACCAGCTGTCCTCAACGTTCGAATAATCATATCGTTCTGTACCTACTTAAATTTAGGCTATGTCTGAGCATTAGATATTCTTGACATAGTTCGGTCCTGGATTCCAGCCAAGGGGTCTCGATCTGCGTCCTTACTAAATTCAGAATCTTTGTCGGACTCCGTTTTGGCTGCTGTGTATATCAGGACTCCATCGCCATTGGCTAGTGAGTGCTTCAGGTACATGTAACAAATATAAACCAAATATAAGTGCTTAATATTAACATTTTGTTTTCTATCTTAAAAAAACTTTTTAAATGACTGTCATTGCAATTTTTTATCACCCAGCACTAATTCGTATTTAAAATCATACAGAATATTTTTATTAAGTGGCGCCCGAAACATATGCAAGTATCATATTATTTTTTAGTTGGTCTGCCGTGTATGTGTACCCGCAATTGAACATTGCTGTAAATATTATTAAAAAACATATTGGTGTTAAAACAATCGAGAACTATTTTTTGATACCTTGCATTTTCCTGACTCAGTATCCTTTTATATACTGTATCCTATATATTTCCAATAATTAAAAAAAAAATCCTTTGGTCGTATTTTTCTTTGTGCCTTAGAATTTAAAGTGTACATGGTGGAAGTGCTCTGCCGTAAGTAAAAAAAAAATTGTATAATCCCTTAAAAAATTTTCTCTTGTTGTTTTACTGTCGTATTATTTCACCCGCTTTCTTTCTGTTATAGAGAGAAGATTTGTTCGTGCATACCGTTGAGAAGCCAGGCGTGCACTCCCGGAAGTCCTTTTTTTTGCCGAACTGTGTGCCTTTCTATTTGTTTCTCATTTCTCTTTGTAGAGCTTCGAGTTTTCCATTACGTATTTCCGAGTGGTCTGGGATCAGGCGTGGCCCCCGGAAATTCCGGCAGGGCACCAGCTCATTTCAATTATATTTATTATTATTTATTTATTTTTTTCCCTCTGTATATTATTCCCATATATATTTATTTTACACTAATCATTGGTTTTTTTATTTTTTAACTTATAAAATCGCCGGCTGATATTTCCATAAATTATAATACTCTTAAAATTATCTGAATTATATTTAGGTATTAGCATGTCCTAGCGTATGTTAAAATTACTTATACCTACAAGTGCATATTTCTATTTCAACTATTGTCAGCGAATTCCAAGTCGATGGCTTGCTTGTTTATTTTTTGAAACGTACATCGTAACTCTCGGTCGGTGTTTTGGATTTTGTTTCTCTTAAACATAATAACAAAAGTTAGCACGTAAACTTGGTCTGCCTTGAGAAATATTGCCGACTATTTGTAATTATATAACATTGATATGTTTATTACGTTGATCGTAAATATTGCCGGAATTGTTTAAAAATAACAGTAGATATTTAATACCTTTTTCGGTGTAAATTACCTATACAAGTTACAATTTTTTCGCTTAATTTGTAAAACATGATCGGTATACTTATGTTTAATTTATCATTAATAATAGGTGCCTTTTACAAGATTTATGCTGCTGTCTGTATGGTTGTGTGAATTTAGAATTGTATGTAATGTACGACTGTTATTCTTCTTATTTCATCCATGGTTATTTATTTATCTCTATTTACTTAATCTAAGTTTTCTGCTACCTATATGCTATTTATTCTCTTATTTCTATGGTTTTATATGCTACGGCGCCGTATTTTAATTCCTTATTTTATCGTATTTTATGTTTTATGTCTTCATAGTACAGTTTTATACATAATTATTTTTTTATGTTGGTCTACATATTTTGTCTATAGATTTTGACTTTCTCTATGTGTTCTCTATGTTTTGTGCTGATACATTTGTTATGTATTCTCTTTAATATTACTTCCTATATTTAACTCTTAGTTTATCCTTTATTTCTATTAGCATATTCTCGTTTACTGTCTTTATATATACATCTATACATATGTATCCCTATGTAGATTCCCATTTCATTTCCTAGGTCGTCATGTTGTCCAAGTGTCTGTTATGATCTTCCCTATAAGGTACTTCTCTTCGACAGTTGGCTACAACATTTCCTATGTGACCTCTATATAACTTTACTTTCTAGTTTCTCTTTTTAATGTAGTTCAATATTATAATTCTCGTACTCTCAATACTATAACTCTTTGATTGCTCTTATAATTAAATGCCTATGTGTTTTTCCCAGTGTGGTACTATCTTTAAACACTTGCATTTAAAATTATAACTTGTGCTTTTCTAATGCCTCCGTGTTTTTACAATGATTTCCCAAATGTGGTACCTGTCATTACCACTTGCATTGAAAATTATAACTTCTCTAAGTTATATATACCTCCATTTTTCTCTATGTGAACCTTTGTTCTCTTTGGACGCCTACATGTTTGCCTTAGGATTTTCTCTATTTTCTCAGATACTGATCATCAACATTCGCGTTCCAAATTCTATTTACATATTCCTAACATATTTGTCCTATTTTTATTATTTATATTCCCAAATTTCCTATATTTAGTTGCTTAGTTTCTCATTCCTTCTTAGTGTCTGGTCTCTTTGTATTTACTTAGTTTTGGTTACTTTTTGCTTAGTTTTTGGTTTTTTTGTGTTAACTTAGTTATGGTTGCTTCCTAATTACTTAGTTACGGTTTTTAGTTATTTTTTTTTTTGGTTCCCTCCGATCCTGGTCCGGTTCGTTGTATCCCCCTAGTGTATTGTTTCTTTATAGATGCTGTTTTCTTCTTATAATTACGCTGCTTCAACGCCTTTGTGTTTCACCTATACGATATTCGCAGTAGGATACTTTTCGTTAACACTTTGCAACGGTAACTCTATTTCCTAGTTAATTTTCTCCATTTTACTCCTCAATATTTCACTTAATCCAACGCCCAAGTGTTTTTTGCTATGAGTTTCCCAATACGGTACCTATCTCTAACACTTTGCGTTTAAAATTGTAACTCTATACTCTAGCTACATTTCTTTATATCTGCATAGACTGCTTATTTTTTCCTCTCATAAGGGTGATTTTTTTCTTTTATCTAAGGTATGATACTATTGATATTTTTGTTTAAAATTTAAAATTGCTGAAAATTTTCTTCTTCATTGTGGTCCTCTTCTGTAATACTCAGTAATGTTGATTGATGGTATCTCAAATCTGAAGAGAGGCTCGTACACGATAGCCCAATGGCTATGAATTGTGTTCGCAGCTTGATTTAATCCCGACGAAAGACAAAACAAAATTGACTGCAATTAAAACAGCACTTGTCAAAAAATGGCTTAGAAAAAAAATGACGATATATACCTATGTGTCCGGGAGTCAGAATGGCGTTATTTGTAGAAAGGTCGAAAAGGCCCTTCCATCATGTGACTTCACTGCATCTGAACCGCCTCCAGGGTTAGGAGTCTGAACGGCTGCTTCCAAAAAACGTCACTGCGGATTCGAACGGCACCTCCAAAGGATATCTCCTCGGCGAATCCAAGGTCCTTGCTCCGATGTACGGAGATCAAACGGCTGCCTCCACCACGTGTCAACGACTGGAACAGACGGTGCTTCTGCTACTTGGTTCTCGGGATCAAAAATGGCGTTCTCCACCACGTGTCAACGAAGCTTCTAGGAGAGACCGGACTCGATCTAGTGCGTTTCCTTGAAATAATTTGCTAGTAACCGTGGAATGTATTTTACTTTTATTTTAGATTTTTAGGAGCGTTTATAATTTTTTAATTTGTATTGGTGTGCTTTAATTAGGTTACACTTTTATCTATGGTTCACTTTACTTTTTACTTTACGTTTTACTTTACGTTTTACTTTACTTTTACACTGACGTAACTTTAGGGGATAATACTTTTAAGTGTTTCAAAAAATAATGTATTTAATTTTAAGAAATTACCTACCTACTTGTAACAAATAAAACGTTAGTATTTACATACCTAACAAAATAACAGTCTAAAGGCTATAAAACATTATTAAGGCGGATTTCCACCAAACGGTCTCACTTGCCACTAGTTTCGTTTTCAAAAACAGAAGGAAAAAACTTGTTTTAGTTTCGAAAAAAAACTCGAAACCCGAATTCCACCAAACAGACTGAAACTGGTCTGAGTCGCGTGTCTGTGGTTTCCACTAGAGGAAGAGTTTTTATCATGGCTTCTCCACACGATGTATTTTTAATGGAGTGCGGTTTTTTTTATAATCGAATCTTTTGAGCAAATGCGAAACAAATCAAGATACCCGATCATTTTTAAGACGACGAATAGATTATGGAACCGAAAAAATTATGGCAGATTTGATAAGTGATGACATAGGAATAAACGGAGAACTGAGGTCATCGTTTCATAATTTTGTAAGAATGTCCAATCAAGAATTTGAGAACTTGTTAAATGCACTGGGACCAAAAATTTGCAAACAGAATACAAATTACAGATCAGTTGCTTCTTGTTTCATATCGCTTGTCTCTGACCGTTTCCACCGTGCGAACTCTGTTTACAAAAACACAGAGAAAATACCGAAACCTTTTGATCTTTCCGCCAGCCGACCGACGGGACATTTCGTTGTTGGTGAAAACAGGCGCCGGCGAGACAGTCTTCACAATGGTTCTTATTTTGAAAACTCAAGTTTCTATTTTGTCGAAATCGACAGAGTTGCTGTTTTGTTGTGGTTTTGTCCGTTTGGTGACAATCCGCCTTAAGGCTAAGACTTTTATTTTCAAAGACTTGGCTATGAACTGATACATCCTTCTTATTATACTATCTATAATAAACTATGTCTAATAAATTTTCCTAAATAAACATAGTGCCTAACTAAGCACTTAAAAACAAACAAAACAAAGATATAAACATAGTACCCTGATAGTTTGTGGAAGGTTTAAGAAATGTTCATACACTGCACTGCGCCACTTGCAGAATTTAATATAAATTTGTGTAAGTAAGGTGAGTCAATAGAAATTTTCTGTGGGCATAGCAGGGATCGCTTGGGTCTCCAAGCCGGACTAAATTTTTATTGAAAATTTTGTTGCTAATTTTCGCGTGAATAAATTCGTGGCATTTGTATGATACAAAATATGGTCACAGACTTTAGGACAACTTCAGAGATAGACTGGCTTGAGAATTTGACTTGGATCTTTTAAGTTTACATAATCATTCTGCATGAGAGCTTTGCAATTCGCACAATTTTTAAATATTTGTAATGTTTTTCTAACTAAAAATCCGGCATAGTAATAGTGAACAATCTTCAAGGCAACCTTCTTTAGGGCTTGGAAAGTTGTCAGTCATGTCGTGGGATTGCTGCTGCTGGTTTTTTAAATTCGTCTCGTCGTTATCGGAATCCTCAGCATGAAAATTAGGGTCGTTTTCATTCAATTTTGCACATTTAGAATAATCTAAAATAATATCTTTTTGTCTGATCTTCTTCACAGTTTGCCGATTTTAAGGGTTTTATTAGACTGGTTATGGTTTGTATTGCAAAGCATTGGCGTAACATTTTTGGTCATTTTTGGATCCCAACCACCATCCAAACAGAAGGCTGTGCTTTTTTTTCTTCTTCATAAAACCTTAATATTCCATTTATGCTTTGGGTAACACCGTCAAAACAATCCGGACGAGGATGACTTCTAGCTTGTTCAACTATTTTTGTCAAAATTTTAAAAATATCTAGACCATTTTGCAAAATTTTAAAAATTTGTGGGTTTCTGTATAGCACAGTTACTTGGATTTTTAGAAAAAGGGTATGACTATTCAGAGAATCAAATAAATTATTAAGGTTAGATACAAAGTGGGCTGTAACCAAGGCTTCCTTTACAATGTGACCATTCTCCACACAAGTTTTAATAGGAGAGGCAATAGAATGTGAAAATTTGAAGAGCATATTTCACAGTCATTTTTTGAAATGTATTTGGGTTCATATGTATCTCGGTTAGTTTTGGCAAAGCCCTGGCAGTATTTGAACTTTTATCAATATTAAAAACCTGTCGAATATAATTAAAACTAAGAATTTCTCCAAAAAGCTTGAAGTTTTGCTTTAAAAAGTTATTCCTAAGACTTTTGAAGTGATGAGGTATGTCAAATATTGCAAATATTTTTTTTTTGTCCAAGAAGAAGAACGGGGAATCTTTTGTGACGCCAAGTTGTCTAAAAGCTGCGCTGTTATTTTTACCTTGGTCACATACTACCATTTTTACATCAAATCCTATTGTATTGTAGACTTTCCAATGTATTAAAAATAAATATTTTGATACTTTCTTTATGAATGGGATTATGTGAAAAAAAAAATAACATACAGGTACTTTGCAATAATTGTAAATACCCCGAATAGCTATCACAAATGCATGTCTCGCATTTTTTGGTGGACGACCTAAAAATCCCAAGACTTCGTACCCTTCAATTATATCTAATTTTTTTTGAATACTTTAAATTTTCTTTTAAAGATACCTCATCAAAAGCTAGCACACATTTTTTTTCCTGATTGGACATACCGTTAAATTTTTTTTTAATATATAAGAAAACGACGGATCAATCCCAGTTTTGAAACCGCATTGATTAATCCATTCTCTTAAAGTTGAGATACCAGGTAAAACAATTCCTAACCTTCGAAGGCATCGGTATGCTTTGGGAGATTTATAATAAAACGATATTGCAAAATCTTTTTCTGCTTTAGTCCATTTTGAATATTTTCTTATAAATTGCATTTGAACAAATGTTTTTGCGACAAAGCTCAGAAGAACTGAAAAAAACAAGGTTTCGAGTGTTGTTTTGACAGCTATTTTTCTTAAACATCGTCTTTGTTTTTGTTTTATTTTGTAAAAGTTATTTTTTAGTTCTTTTTATTGTTTTGGCCTGAGTTACAAGTTCGGCCATCATACCAGGCTTTCTAGGCGTAACGAGCTGCTCCGGAAAATTGATACATTCTTCGACAAAATCAAGTTTTTTTTTCAGCTTCATCTTTTTCTTAGGAGGTGTTTCTAAAGACAAATTATGTGTCGCTGAATCATCTTTGAAGTAACTTGGAACATACCAATTATTGGGATCTGTTTCGGCCTTATCAGATACAGGAGGGATAGAGTGGCAGCTTCTGGAATACGTTTTTTCAGGAATTAAGACTAGAATGTGACTTTCCTTGTAATAGATCGGTACTGCTTCTTTTTTCAGGAAATGCTTTGTCTCCGTTTTAAAGTCGGAGTCAAGAAAGTGATCACTGCAAACTCTTTTCTCATAAAGTTGTTCAGTTGAAAGGTTAATTAATGTAGAGTTTCCTGTAAAGAAATAAAAGTTATGCGCATAACCTCTATGCACAATAATTTTTAAAAAATATATTTTTTCGGACAAATTGTTAAATAGCTACTCATACCTGGTGTCCCTGGGAAGTAGCTCACCCCTATATCTCTGACAAACAAATTATATAAAATTTATTATGTTAATATAATAGGTACCAAGATAACCATCACTTTTCGGTTAGCCGAAAGTCACGCAAGTTGTTTAATATTAAATTTGACTAACTCGGTATATTTGCTCTAAACTAGTTGTGGAAACCACCGTTAGAAACTCAAAGAATCAAGAATAATTATGTGCCTCACCTTTATAAGCACGCAACTGAGGCGAAACTTCTGAAAGAGATATAATTGAGTTTTATTTTTATTAAGCTTCTTATTCTCAACTTTTGCCTCCGGTTTCGACACTATTATTTTTTTACAACTTTTTTTCGCCAAAAACCGCGTTTCTCTAACATTTTCTTTTATTTTTTTTCTTTATTTCGCTATACCTATAATAATCTTATTAACGTTCCGAACAATTTTTTTTATTAATATTTTTTTCTTATTTGGTTTTTTAATACCTTTGTTAATTTTTCGAACACTTTTGGTTTTGGGTTTTTTATTATTTTTATTTTCTTATTTTGTTTTATAATACTTTTATTAACTTTCCGAGCATTTTTCTAGGTATTTTTTTCAATTTTTTTCCATTTTTTTCACAATTTTTTGTTTTTTTTTTCTCTTATGATGCATTTTTTTCCCATTTTTGCCTTCCCCGACCTCGTAGCTGAACTCCTTCGCCCTTTTTTGCTAAAAACTTCGTTTCTCTAACTTTATTTTTTTTCTTATTGCGATTTATATTACTTTTATTAACTTTCCGAACAATTTTTTTTTCAATTTTTTCCCATATTTAATACTTGTAATACTTTTTCATCTTTGGGCTACATAACAGCAAAATATGGTTTCTGAATTAACTTTTTAAAACTGGCCTCGATAAATGGTTGTTAAGTTTCAAGACTCGACAACCCCGCATCTAAAAACACAAGCACCTACGCCAAGGCAATATTTTAACAAAAACAATGGTTTGCTTACACAAGTCAATGAAATATTATCTAAAAAACATAAAGGGCTAAAACAATAACATCTAGCCAAAAACAAATAGTTAAAATTATTGATTAAAGTCTAATAATGGTTTATCAAGAAACTCACTATATGCATAAAAAGCATTTTTCATTAAAAAACTCGATAGAATCAATGGAAGCTGTCTGACTGCGATTGGCAATTTGTTGAAAATTTTGGGTCCCAGGTAATGAGGCCCGTCTTGAGTTATTTTAAGACGACAGGAGTTTGAGAACAGGTTTGACTTGAGCCGTGTATCGTGCGAATGGACATCATAGTGACATTCATATAGATTTAGACTCCTTTTGATATCTAACCGATTTTCCAGTATGTAGATGGACGGCCGTGTCAGAACTCGAAGATTAATAAAAAGCTCCCTACAATCTTCCCTATAGCCTATGTATCCTCCCACAATTCTTATGGCTTTTCTCTGAAGCCCGAAAACTCTTGTCAGCATGAAATGAGTGCCCCCATACAAGCACAGCATAGGCCATTCTACTATGAAAAACACCAAAGTAGGCAGATCTCAGAACCTCACGAGACACACAGCCCGACAAGCCGCGGAGCATATACAGATTGTTCTGTAGTCCAACCGCCAACTTGTCAACCTGTACCCCCCACACCAGTCTTGGATCGAGATGAACACCCACAAGCGTACACACATTAACATCTCCATCAATGCTACTCAGGTCCCTAACTGTAAAGATCATGCTATTTATTTTGCTCTCATCAAGGTGAAGCCCATTCACCGTGAACCAAAGCTTGGCCCTTTCCTGCAGTCTCTTAGACTCAGCAATGCTGTTACGAAATCAGCAGAGTGTCATGAGCAAAAAGTGTAAATTTGGCACTGAACTCAATATTCGGTAAGTCATTGACCAACATTAAGAATAAGAGAGGCCCAAGCACAGATCCCTGTGGGACACCAATATCAGTAGTGCCCTCCGCTAATGTGGCACCACCAGCCCGGACAACCTGAGTTCTTTCTGCCAGATAAGATGTTATTAGATCAATGCTGTCATTGTCAAAATGGTAGGCAGACAGTTTTTTTAATTAAAATATGAGACGCAGTCGAAGGCCTTGCTGAAACCACAGAATAATGAGGAACAGACAGAACCCGCATTGAATGAGTCCAAAATATATGATGTGAGGTCAGCTATTGCCAGGGTGGTATTCATACCCTTTCGAAAACCAAATTGACAGTCAGTGAAATAATCATTAGAGATGAAGTAATTAGTGATCTAGATTGCAATATATTTTTCAAAGATCTTCGAGGAAACTAGCAACAGTGATATCGGTCTATAATTTTCAGGAAGATCCCTGTTGCCCTTTTTAAAAATAGCAGTCACTAAAGCTAAGAGGCTGTTTGAAAACATTGATTTTTTTATGTAAGCATTTATAAGCTTAGTTAGTGGAACAATAATCAGATTTTTTACTGATTTTATCAATTTTACACTGAGACCAAGGATATCCTTACTGCTCTTGTTTTTTAGACTGTCAATGATGTCCCTTACTTCATTGAAAGATACCTCTCTGAAGAGGAAAGGATTCGAGGGGGGAACAACAGTAGGTATTAAATCAGATGGGGTCAAATCAGCAGGTAGAACCAACTCCGCCAAATCATGGGTTAGCTTTGTGAAAACGTTATTAAATGTATCAGCAGAAATAGTACAATTTTGATCAAAATTTGTTTTAACATTTGGTCTATTTTAATTGATTATATTCCACATACATTTAGCAGGATTGGCTGCGTCTGTAATAAGATGGTCATCTGTTTGAACACGAGCACTTCGAAGTGCCACCCTATATTCCGCTTTGAATTTATTTAGAGCAAGTTTGAAGTCCTCGCAGGGATACTGCCTATTCAGGTCACTCAAGAAATGGAACTGCTCTCGCATGTTTTTTATGTCATTATTGAACCAGGAGATGTTACCCTGATCAGAGCGGACCCGATAGTGTTTTTCCTGGAAGGACCCCAAATAAGCCTCATTCAGCAATGAAACAAACTGCTCAACTCTCTCTTTATATCATCATCAGCCAGCTCGACAAAACTCCAGTCAACATCGCAAACTGCATCAAAATGTAAAAATATACTAGGTCATCTATTTATGACTTTCAATAAATATCCTTTGTGATTTTGCGATTGTAGTTCAAAGCGAAAATATTTAAAAATCGCTGCCGCCCTTTAGCGTTTCGAGTGCAATTATGTATTTTTGCGAAATGCCCTCGTAGTTTCGCCCAATCGCGCGCCGCATCGCTCGACGTTACTTTAGTCCGATTGGAAAATAAAATTTGCGTCGCTAAACAAATTTCAATTTTGGACGGATTGAACTTGGCGCGTAGGGACCCCGAGATTGAAGTCTGTGGTTTCTAGCGTTTCCGGTCCCGAATAGCTATGAAACCGTGAATATAGCTATGTCGCCAGGGGTCTTCAACCTCGTGCGCAATGTTGGGACTTATTGATTTTTGCGTACTTAATTTTTGGTTGCGATGTGTAGTTGTCAGTCATAATTTCCGTAGCCGCGGGTGGAAAGATTATTCCACGTTGGATGTGACATATGTTGACCATGTGATGTGTGGATAAATTTCTATTGGTCGGATGTAATTTTTGGTAAGGAGAATTTCGGAGGAAGTACCTTTGCTTCTGGAAAGTGTCGTGTAGGTCACTATACGTTCGTTTGCCTTTCAAAGTGGTTTGGTGTCGGTTTGGAAGTGTAATTTAGTTTTCCTGTTGTGGGATTTTCCAATCGAGCCTTGCCTGTACCTTACTTTGATTAGTTTGTTGTTTGGTGCCTGAAACTCATTCCGTAACGGGATTTAGTACTGCTTTTTGTCAGGTGAGTTTACTTTGTTTTTTTTTTGAGTGTCGACCATTTTGTGGAGCCATGTGGATGGACTCTAATTCCTTTTAATATCCCTTACAGAGGCCTTTTCTTCCATCTATTAAGGCAGCCTGGTGATTCCCGCCTTAAGCAGCCGACAGGTCCTTTCACAGGTAAAGAGATTGACTTTTTCTCTCTGATTTTCCCCCCCTTGATAATTTATTCTAATTGCTTTGAGTCGAATGTTTTTTTATTGATAATGAGTTATATGCGGAACCTTGAATATATTGATGTTTCGCAGGGTTCTACCGACGACGGGGTACTTCTACCGACAGGGTATTTCTAGCGGCGGGGTATTTTTACCGTCGGGTTTATTTCTACTGACGGGTTGTACTACGCCTAACTAAGAGTCAAGTCTTCGGCTGGTCTTTCTTGACCGGGTTATCTTCCACTACGCGTAAAGTCATCCCTTCCTTACTTCTACTCTTGTTCGGTTGATGAAGTAGCTGGTTTCTGTGAACAGTCTCTACTGGAACAGCTGTCTTTGGATTGTAAGAAGTCTGTTTTTGAAGTGAAAACTCATTTAGGCGCGTTTTGCGTTTTTTTCCTGGGTATTGAATTCAGTAAAGCCGTCATGCATCACGCTCGGAGCCGTCACGCTCGGATATGTATGGCATGTTCCCGTATAGGTAGAGGGCTGAAATTTTCAAGGGATGTAGCCGGGGTAAAAAGAAGATCCTGACAAACGCTGATCCCGCTTGTTGAAGTTTTCACTTCTATGGTGTGGTCTTAAGCACACACAAATTTTTAGAAGTGAGTTGAATGAGACCGATGCGTCACGCGTCATGCTCGGATATGTAACGTAACGCTCCTTCTACTGACGTGTTCCCGTATAGGTAGGGGGCTGAAATTTTCAGGGTATGTAGCCGGGGTAAAAAGAAGATCCTGGACGAAAACGGGACCCCATATCTCCCCCCGTTTGGCCACCAGGAGAGGGGTAGAAGGAAAAACTTAGATCATAAATTTCGGTAGAACGGGAAGAGGTCGAAATTTTTATGGTAGGTGCGGCCCATTTATTTAAGGGGGATTTTGGGGGAAAACCGTTTTTCGCCAGTATCTCTGCAACGAAGGCTCGGATCGAAATTCTGACAAACGATGACTCCGCTTATTGAAGTTTTCACTTCTGTCGTGCAGTCTTAAGCACACACACCATTTTTTTTATATATATATATTTTCGTTAATTGCTGTCTAGTGTATACCGGATTGGTTGGCTTTCGAGTCATTATTTTTTTTACCTTTCTACCTAACGATCACAATTAACTTGTTTTTTTGATCCTAAAAGTTAGCTTGATTGCTTTTAAATTAAAACAAGTCTAATTTTGGACTGAATATTAATATATCTGGTCAACTGTGTTTAGCTAAAACATGCTAGTTTTCTCTTATTGAACTTTCAATTAACTAACATTCAATAACTTTATAAGTTGTATATTTTCACGGTCATTAATTTTAGATACCTGTATTTAGAGTGCTACTATATGGATATTGCGGCCTAGTTGACTTTGCGTTATTCGTTAAATTGTCTTATTTTCTTTTACTAACTTTTGGAAACAAACTCCGCCATAAGTGAGCTATCCTAGACTTGGAGTATTTTACCTCCCTTGATATTGCTTATTACTGACTGATTCTTGATTAACATTTGAGTATTTGCTTATCACTGACTTTGATTTTTGATTAATTTTTGAGTATTTTTTTTTCCATTCTTAATACTGATAAATTTCCGGCATTTTAATCTGATCTAATTTTCTAACTTATCTTTGTTCTTTTATTGATCAGTTTTCTTGATAACAAAAAATAACAAATTTTCGGATATCTTTTTATTTTGTCGCAAAGCTAAAACGAGTTCCATATTTCAACTTTGGGGTATTTCTTGCTTGTGCCGGCTACAAGTTTGTGGCGCCTTATAAATAAAACCCACCCCTACTGATGAATTTTTGTTTTAATTTGAAATTATTCACTCTCGGTTCTTTCTAAGCTGGAGTGAAGGTTTTGCGCCTATTAGAAGGACAGAAAAAGCGTAACACCTTGAAGTAAAGCACCCTGTAAAATTTAACATATTTTACATTACATTGATTTTAAGATTGCACTGTATCGTATCAAAATTTGAAATTACCTCGAAATTATTTTCATAACAAAACTGATTACGTATGAGGAACAGAACAATATTTGAACATTTTATGACAAAAGCAGCCCGAAGTGTGCACTTCCTTGCGACGCACGCGATCACATGGGCCCTGATGACGTATAGCAGTCTATCGAGCAGCGATAAGGGAAAACAATGGCGTAATATAATTATCTTCACCCTATTTTTAGTGCTAGAGAAACAAATTAAATTGCAAAGTATAAGTTATTTATTGTGTACATTATTATAAAAATATAATCCTAATATCGTATTCAAGCCCATTATATCTGTCAAACAAAATGTTGAACAAAATACCTTTTCTAAGTTAAGTTTGATTAAAGTAAATATATGAAAAAAAAAACCATAAACCGACAATTTAATATACTAGCTTGTTAAGATATGTAATTCGAATTGCCTAATTTGTTGCAACATTTTTTCATTTATTTGCAATATCATTTAATTGTTTTACTACAATTCAAATAAAAAGCGAATTTGTTACTATAAACTATAACTTTTTGATAATCACTTTAATTTACTCAAAATTTAAACTGAAAGATAGCTCAGGGTGTATAGGTACGGAGCATGCTAGTTAAAATTTATTTCCGAGTATAGTTGTTGTGAAAAGGTGCAAAATAAGAGATTAGAAATTTCAAAAAAACAATTATTCTATTTCCTTCTAAAAAAAATAAGGGTTGAAATTTAAGATTCTATTGAATTTTCTTGGTGATAGCTGCCCTTTATTCACCTTATGTTTCCTCCGAGCTTCCTGGAGAGTGTTACTGAAACGTGCTGCAGTGCCTAGGATCTGTCCTGTGACTGTCCTGGTAAGGCGAGTGCGTGTGGACTCAGTAGCATGAAAAAAAAACAGTACAAGGCAGTTAAAGGGTTCACCAAGTAACGACAACTAGATTTGAGAAAACTTTACTAACAACACAACGAATATACTTAGGTGCCAGCTTAGCTGCAAAATTATCCACGGCCTTTGACAAGACATAATTTGTTTCCATACGTAATTACCTATATGATATTTAATGTCTCGATTTCGCAAGTCATAGCGCTGTTTACTTTTGACATAAGATTGATAGAGTTTCTTACGAACATCTTCATAAATTTCAATTAATTTCTGTATTGTCTGTGGATTATGCAATTTTTCTGATATCTCTATTTTACCTTGTGAATTTTCTAAGATTAACCCGTAAAATGCCCCGTCAACCGGAATTATTCTGCAAAAATTTAGAAATGAAGGCGAAAACCCAGTTACGTCATAAATAAGTTGCTAGGCGAATTGCCTGAGCGATTTGAAAGGTAGATTGATCCCAAGTCTTATGATTTTCATGAAAGTAAGACCTGATCGCTGTTATTATGGTTCTATTCACACGTTCAGTGTGGTTAATTTGAGCATGATATTTGGCGTTAGAAAACACTTTTTGTATTTTTCCATAAGATTTTTAAATTCTTTTCTGATAAACTGACTACCGTTATCACACGCAAATATCTGACATACACCATACCCAAGGAAAACCTGGTTCTCGATGAAGTTAATAATTGCTTTAGTAGTTGCCCTAGCCATCAGATGAACAAGTACAAATTTGGTGAACCAATCAACAATAACTAAGACATATTGATTGCCATTGACAGATCTTGGATACGGTCCGATAAGATCGGCAGATATTAATTGAAACGGAAAATTAATGTCACGATAACCTCCCATAAGACCCGCTGGTGGTAAATTACTTGCTTTACTAGAAGCACAAATAGTACATTTTCTTATATATCGATAAACATTTTTACGCATATTGGGCCAGTAATATAGTTCTGCAACTCTAGACAATGTTTTAGAAAAACCGAAATGACCAGAAGTTTCTTGATCATGATACATTTTAATAATTTCCAGTCTATGAGTATTCGGTGCCACCACCTTCCAGTTTACCACATTGCCATCAAGATCGTATTTAGAAAAACATGCTTATATCAGATATTATTTTCGTATCTGAATGAAGGATATTTGTCTGGGTATTCCACTTTTTTGATTAAATCCCTATACCACTTATCTAGTGTGAGATTAGTTAAGTTTAAAACAGAAACATTTTCCAGACTTCGGGAAAGAGCATCTGCGACAGTGTTGCAAGATCCTTTCCTATGAACAATATTAAAAGAATATTGAGAGAGTTTAACAATCCATCTAGCAATACGTGGTGATGGATTTTTCATACTGTTAAGCCAAACCAAAAATGAATGATCTGTGTGAACCGTAAAGTGTGTGCCTTCGAGATAATGACGAAATTTTTCGATACCAAAAAGCACGGCGAAAAGTTCCTTTTCTGTAATGCTATATTTTCGCTGGCACTTATTTAGAGTTCTGTAATCGGATGCTCCAGACCATCATCCTCTTGATAAAGGACGCTTCCTGCCCCCGGTATTAGATGCATCACACATTAGTATAAAAGGTTTAGAATAATCTGTGCTAGCTAGCACAGGAGCTGTTGTAAAACAGGTTTTAATTTTTTTTTTAAAGCATCATCTGCCTCAGGGCTCCGTATTATTGGCTGTCCTTTTTTTCTCCCTTTTCATAAATCACTAATTGTTTAAACATCTAGTCTAGAATTGCAGAAACTTTATCAGGGCCTGTCCGAAGACCATTTTCATCGACATGGCCCAAAAATTTAACAGAAGGCCTACAAAACTGACATTTTTCAAAATTAATGGTCAAGTTCGCGTTCTTAAGGCGATCACGAAGTTTTCGCAAAACTTCTCAGTGAGTTTGAAAGTCAGGAGTACAAATTATTATATCATCCAAATAATAAAACACAAAGGGCTCTAATGCAGGTCCAATAACAATATCCATAAGTCTACACATAGTTTGCGCGCTATCGTTTAACGATACTGGAAGAGACCTTTTCCCATGCACTGCAAAGGCGGTTTTTGGCTTTGATAATTCATCTAAAGGTATTTGAGGGAAGGCCTGTTTTAAATCTATTGAGGATAAAAAATTTGCATCTAGAACTGTAGTTATAATTGAGTCAATCAACGGAATAGGATATGCTGAAGGAATACTAACTTCATTTAATTTTCTTGCGTCTAAGCATACTCGAAAAGAGCCATTTGATTTTTTTACAAGCCACATGGGCGAACACCATGGAGAGTTCGATGGGGTCATTAATACCTAATTTTAACATTTTATCTATTTCTTCATTAAGACACTTTTGCATTGTAAACGATACTAATGCTTAACTGCTTAATCGGTTTAGAAGTTCCAGTGTCAATGGTATGCCTCAACACGCTAGTTAAACCGAGTTTGTCGGAAGGACCTATTGTCTTAAATAGCTCAACAACTTGAGACAACTGTAAGCTTTGCTCTGATGTGAGCTTCTCAGCACACAGTAATTTCTTACCTACACACATTTATTCTATAAGATAATTTTTTAAAGTTAACTTCAATACCAAATTTCTTCAGAAAGTCTATTCCTAAAATCAAACTATGCTTCAAAGAAGGAATACCTAATAACCTTATAGGACGTGTTATCTTATGTAATGTCATCGGAACCCATACATAACCCAATACATTTTGTGACTGGCCATCAGCCGTAGCAAAATTAATAGATAAGTCATTAGATGACGATAAATTTAGAGGTTTTAAAATAGGTAAGCCATCCGGGCCTATAATGGAAGCGCAACTACCACTATCAATTAAAGCCAAAAAATCATGTCTATATATTTTCACATTAAGGTAAGGTCGATCGTCAGAATCTTTTTTAATATACAGGGGGCTAACGGAATTATCTTTAGGTACAATACTAAAATTCTCAGGCATACAGTTATACTGTAACGGCGATAAATCATGAGGCATTAAAGTAGAAGCTTTATTCGTTAAGGTAGAGCTATTTGTAAAGATATTTTGATTATCGTGAGGGCCCTTGTGGTTAATTAAATTGTTTATAATTTTTGCATCAGTCTTATTTGTTTTCGAAGATAAGTAGAAAGCTTTTACTACACTCAACCATTGATGCCAATCATAATGGTTTACTTTTGGTTTTGTGGTTTTTCTTTCTGGTTTTGAGATGTATTTTGTTTTTGATGGTTGGCAGGGGATCTTCCGCTGCCAAAGGCTACCCCGTTTTTTGAACCCTTCAAACATTTATTTTTTATTACATCCCTTAATCCACACCCGAAACAAAATATATTTCTTTTTTCCCCGACATTCGCTATATCTATGCCCCTTTTCGCGGCAATTCCAACGCTGAATTGTAGATAAAGACATTACGTTACTGGTTTCAGAAAAATGTGGTTCCATAAATGTCCGTCTAAAAGAGGGTGGTTTATACTGAGCCGTTATATGCATAGAATTTTCTAGCTTTTTACAAAGTTGTGATAACTGTAAAATAGTATCTATTTCATAAAGGGCAGGAGCTCTCACATAATCAGGTAACAGATTTTCCCGAATCACCTCAATAATTTATTTCTCACTCGGAACATTATTTAAGCGATTAAATAAGCCTTCTATTAAAGAAATCAAAATAGAGACTGACTCTTTGGGACCTTGTTTTTGGGATTTAATTTCGTCCAATAAATTTCGATCATATTGATATCTTAAAAACGTCTCCAATCTACAAAACGGTTTTTAATATGGTTATTATGCCACCAAGTCCATGCTCCATCTGTTGAGCAGTTTCGAGAGACTCGAAAAGTCTCCACCTTTTCAAGAACAGCCATAATGGATCCTTCTCTCGTAAATTTTTTAGACCCCATTCGTAAACAGGTACTGAAGTTATATTACGTAAAGCTTTATTGAAGTTTGGGAGTGCTGGAGCGAAAGCTACAGGAGTTGAAGTTAACAGTGACACTTTCTGGTCTAATTCGCCTTCTAAGGTTAAAACTTGAAGATTTAGATCATTTTATTGCAGACATCTCCTCGTCAGATTCAGTGTTCATCCTTGATATTCGACCAGAAACATGCCATAATCTAGTTACTATATTTTTATATTTACTATCCCCTTTATGTCCCCAAAAATCATCAATTTTAGACTTTAAATTATCCAGAGAGGTAGTGATCTCTCTTTGATCGTTATTAAAGTCAAAAGGATTTGCACAAAACTTCTATTTAAACTTTCCTGAGAAAGCAAACCCCTTAAAATTTTTCTCTTATCATCCGTAGTACCATTCGGAGCAACATCTCTAATTAAAATTTCATATTCCAATTCATGGGCATGTAAGGCATTAATTTTTAAAGTCATTTTGACGAAAAAAAAATTAAAAATTAAAAAAAAAGGTTTTAAGAAAAACAAGAATTTGATAAGACAGAAATAATAAGATAAATGCGATAGGCTATGTAAAAATGTACTAAGGTAAAAAATTCGATACGATAAAAATAAATAACCAATTTTTGAGTCATAGTTCAGTAAAATTTAAGTTACCAAAAATATTAAACAGATAATTAGCAAAGAGGGATATTTAACTTAAGAAAATGTATGGTTTTGCACCAAACCAACTACAACACTCAGGCTCCACGTTGGTCACGCCAATTTGGTAAGATATGTAATTCGAATTGCCTAATTTGTTGCAACATTTTTTCATTTATTTGCAATATCATTTAATTGTTTTACTACTATAATTCAAATAAAATGCCAATTTGTTACTATAAACTATAAAGGCACTTTCCTTTTTGATAAACACTTTAATTTACTCAAATTTAAACTGCAAGATAGCTCAGGGTGCATAGTTCGGAGCATGCTAGTTCAAATTTATTTCCGAGTGTAGTTGTGAAAAGGTGCAAAATAAAGGATTAGAAATTTCAAAAAAACAATTATTCTATTTCCTCCGAGCTTCCTGGAGAGTGTTACTGAGACCTGCTGCAGTGCCTAGGATCTGTCCTGTGACGTCACTGGAAGCTGTCCTGGTAAGGCGAGTGCGTGTGGACTCAGTAACATGAAAAAAAAAAACAGTTCAAGGCAGTTAAAGAGCTCACCAAGAATGTTGTTACAACTCGGTTTCAATTTGGTGGAGAGTGTCACTTGTCTTGGCTTTGGTTTTTAATATCGAAATAGGCAAGAGATAGCTAGAAATAATTCTTCTCAATCAACAATGCTGAAAAATGCCAAAACACGGTGAAGTAAGAATAATTATGATATTTAATTAAATATGCCTCCGCCAATTTGCACAGAATTGTTTCTGTAAGCAATTATGTTTTCGATTAAACAGTGAACAGATTAAAAATAATAAATAAAATAAAGCTAAGAATCATTATCATGAACAGTATTCAATTAAGAAAAAAAAATTACCTAAAGCAGGCAAAAACAAAAGTGAAATCAATAAATTTAAACAGATAATCAGAATGCAATTATTGCCCGAATGCTACTTTCTAACTCAAAAATCAGTTTAATTAAAAATTAAAGGTAATAATGACAAATTTAAATAGAAATAGAGATACAAAGCGATTATGATCTTGTACCCACCACGGTCAAGAAAGGCTTGAGAAGGTGCTCCTTAAATATCTGATGTGACGATAATATGCTTATAATATAGGCCGAATAATATCTAACCAAGCTTGATTCTAATCCCACATATAATTCATAACAACCGATAACGATACTAGAGAAAGTTAGACTGAATCTCTACCTCCAACTAGAACCTAAATGTGAACCCTATAGGCCAGTATGATTGATTCTATCAGCTGGATTGCCTAAATAAAACAGAAATTTAATAACACCCCACTTCGTATGATCAAGTCCCTTTTTTCTCTAAGAGCCTTAACTAACCCAAACTAACCCAAACTAGCCAAAAAAAAAAACAAATATTCCACCTGCCCTACAGACAAAAACATACCCACGGCAAAAGACAACGTGGTATGTGAAACGATAATAAGCTTAGCAGCTTTATTATGCCTACATACTTTTCGATATAGATAACTTGAAATCAAAATCAAATAACGCAAAAAATAAAGAAAATTGCAAGCCTACCTTCTCAAGTTCTCAACATCTCGATTTCGTCGCCGGTACAAGATAGATCGAAAATTCCTGTCCTACCTTTCCATCAGAATCACTTCTCAAAAAGAATTGCACCGACGGCGACGCGCAGTCGTCACCAATATTTTACCCTTTTCCACCGTACGAAGCGACCGATCTTAAAGCATATAATATGAGCTGCATATTTGCAATTTATTTATGTAGATTCAACCTATAATATTAATTTTAATTTTATATTAACTAGATAATTATCGACTGATATATTTAAAAGACAAAAATTAGTTTTAAATGAACTTGATGGGCAACATAAGAATTCAGTGCTTTTAATATTTTCGTACTGTTTAATGCGGAATTTTCCACACTGTTGCTACCAGGTCGGTTCAGACAGTAATTCAAAATAGGTTGAAGTTGAAAAGTTATTATTTCAAACCAAAAATAAATACATGCGAACTCGGAACAACCTGATGTTACGGAATTGTTAAAATTACCGTAACAAGCTTCAACTATTAGTTTTTATTTTAGTCGATCTTGTTGACCTTAATTTTTATACTTCTAGCAAATTTCAAAGTGATACATTGACTTTATTTTTCAGATGCTCCAATGACTTCAGAAGAGTTAATTAAAAGTAAACTGGAGAAATTGGTCCTTTCAGATTATTGTTATATTTGTGAAGCAAATTTAGAACAACCTGCGAATGCGCAATCACATTATCAATCATATAGGCATAAATACTACCTATATTGGTGGAAGATACATCAAAACATGCATCTCAATAAAATGACACCTCCTGTGACAGGTGTAGCTGCTAAACTTTCAAATCAAACAGCAGGAAGTGATACTAGAGAAGCGTCTAAACCAAATAAAGTTATTGCGCAAAGTACTTGTGGCGTTCTGGACAATCCAAATGATCCCTATAATAATGAACTACACCAAAGGTAAATATAATATACTTAGTTTTTAAAGGAATATTATCTAACTGCTTTCAATAAAATATTTTAAGTAAACGGTAAAAATATGGTACTTACTTATTATTCGCTCATTCGATGTTGACCCTTGACAGGAGTTGAAGGAATGCAAAGAAAACTACGACTGTTATGCCGTAGTTAACTTAAAACTTCGCCGTACTAAACAATTATGAACATTCGAATTAACACAATTAAAACTGCATTAAAACAATATCTTGTTTTGGAGTATATTTATTATAATAGTTTATTTCCATGTATTTTATTTAAATCTGACGAGTCGGTAACCTAGCAATAGCTCAAGTACAATATAAAAATAGAGCTGAAATTGTGCATTTCATTAACTTAATGATGGAAAGTTTAAATTAAGTAATATTAAAACAAATTCATGAAAATGTCTTGTAACAGTTCGATATAGCTTTGATATGGTATTACATTTTGTGCATTTAATAGAGTTTTAACAGCAATACAAAGAAAAAACTGTGTAATTTTAAATGCTTATAGTTTATTCAGAAATGTTTGATAGTACACACCAATTATACTGCACAGAGCAGCTGCAAAGTTCATATCAATTCAATGTATAAGTTGAAGAAGTAGTCCATAATCTCGCAGTGGAATTAAAATGTAGAGGTGAAATAAAAGTCTTGTAGTCTTCCTCCACTTAAATTATTGCGCAATTTAGCTCAGGTTGCTCGACATGTTTCGAACATATAAATGCTCATCATCAGGAGAGCTAAAAGAATCTACTCTTATTCAAGAGTTCAAGTTCGAAATAATACAATAAATAAAAGTAAAATTCAAACCAACGGCCTGAACAAATGAAAACCTACTCACCAGAGCTCGGGTCCGAAGACCACAGTAAGAAGAGGAACAATTCAACCCTTAGGAGAAAAATATCATCTTATCATCT
This sequence comes from Pissodes strobi, assembly GCA_016904865.1. Classification (NCBI taxonomy): domain Eukaryota; kingdom Metazoa; phylum Arthropoda; class Insecta; order Coleoptera; family Curculionidae; genus Pissodes; species Pissodes strobi. Next base: position 9,106 of record MU183051.1, on the reverse strand, counting down.
AGAATTAAGTGTAGGAGGAAGAAAAGAAGAAAATTTGCTGAAAAAGAGAGATTAGTTAGATTGATTGTTAGAAATTTGTCATACCATTGCCTTACCTAAAATACATGTTACAGTTAAAACCTAAATTTAAATTTATTTATTTCTTTTTTTTCTTTCTTTTCTACTTACGATTCAAGAAAATGTCTATGTACAAGTGCGACAATTGCCTTAAAGAATTTCCCGATAAGGACAAATATAACAAAGTGCGCTGCAGTGGTGAATGTCGCAGATATTTCTGTATGCAGTGTACGGGCCTTGACAAAGTCACTACCAAGACCTTGCTGCTGGAGAAATTTAACCACCTACGTTTCTTTTGTGCCCTGTGTGACTCCAAATTTGAGATATCTCAACGACAAAATTTCCAACTTATCAAAAAATCAGGTTCCTCAGGAGATATTTGACTCGCTGGCTGACCGTGTGAGTAAATTATCAAACAGTGTACCGATTATTTCTGAGATGTATGATATTTTATTGAATAACGAATCTAAATGGAACCTTTTGGAGAAGAAAATAGACGATATTCACAAAATGTCGGAGGTGTTCTCCATTTGTAACCATCATTCTCTGTTGAAATCGGTAAGGGAAGTGGAACAGAATACTATTTCCCAAATTCTACTTAACAATACAGAGGAAACCATCAAGATCCAGGTGCAAGATTCCGCGTCCGCTGATATTAAGAAAGGTATTGACAACTTAAAAAGTAGCCTTGCAAATGTTACCACCTTGGTTAGGGACTTAAATTCTAAAATTGCTAACCCAAAACAACATAGTGCTCTACCTACGATGACACGCTTTACTTCTACGTCGTGCTCCACCCAAACTACGTCAACGGCATTTGTTTCATCTTCCACTCAAACGGAACTGCCTACTGAAGTTTCCTCAATCCCAGACGATTCCAACTCCGCAATTTATAGAAGTGCCTAAAGATGGCACTATGTGATCGTAGACACCTCCCGGCAGGATTTACTTCAAATAATATCGTGCGCTATGTGAAGGAAAAGTTGAAAACATCAGAATTTATTCGATGCTATAACCTGGTCAGTCAATGACTCCATAGGATCTACATTTAAAATAGGAACCCTGTCAAGAAAGTCCGCTGAGAATTTGTTCGGCATCAATATCTGGCCACCCGGGGCTCAAGTTAGATGGTCATCGGAATCTGAAATCCCTCAGAAAACTACAAAACTAAAACAAACTACAGAGCTCTATCTAACTCCCTCCACCAAGGCGAAAGTGACTAGCAGTCCGACCTCTGGCACTCTGCGGGACTTTCCCTCTCCAGTCAGTGAAGCTAACGCGCACAAGGTAACTACAGTAACTTCTGACAAACAAGCTATCGCTGCCTGCAAAACTAATGCCCTTGTGAGCGATGTCAAAATTAAACTGTCTAAGGAATCATCCCATAAACCATCCTTCTCTCTCGACCCGCTGACTCCCCCAACAGTTAAATTAACACAGGCCGCCAGTAAGTCTAACGACTCTAGTAATCGTTTCCTTATGGCAAGGCTAAGGGAACCTGCCATCTTCAGAGCCATTAGGTTGTACCTTGCCTATTTGTATGACCAACCTGCCTCGGTATGCTATGAGGGATTTACCAACATAAGCATCAGATTATTCCTAGCATCTGACGGACTGCCAATCCAGGATGACATTTTACGTAAGGTCTACCACGACTTTCATGCCGCATATGGGTTTAAACACACTGAAGTGGAAGAAGATCTTTGTTCCTACAGATCCAATGTTGTTTCCGAGAGGACGATTCAGCTTCAAAAGTCCAGAGAGGGTCACCAAAAATACTTCTCCAGCGGCCCCCCGAAGAAAAAATTTTAAGCAGCTTGACGTCTCCTGAGCGACTTGATTCCACTAATCCTGACTCCAGGCTTAGTATGATTCTTATTAATGTTGCCTCATTGCGAAATAAGACTGATGAATTGTTTTTGTTTTTGGAGGAATCAGGGTTCCCCCAACTAGTTGCAATTACAGAGCACTGGCTGAGTGAGACTGAACCGCTTTATGTTGAAAAGTACTCCACAATAGCCAGATATAATCGGAAAAACTCGGCTCATGGGGGAACACTGATTCTTTCCTTGAGTGAGGACTTTTTACCTGTAACTAAATTTGATCATCTCCAATCGGATAACTACTTTGAATTTTCCATTGTATACAATAAGAACCTTGATTTACACGTAATTTGTATATATAGAGCGCCAAATTCCGATGTGCAATTGTTCTTTGATAACCTGCTAAGCTTGTTAGATGGTCTGCCGGTGAAAGGCAAGAAAATTTTGTGCGGTGATTTAAATATTGACTACGCTACCGCTTGTGCTGCCCAAAAATCATTAATTTCAATTTTTGACTCTTTTGGTCTTTCAATGCATGTAACCTCACCAACTCGGATTTTTAACAATTCCTCTTCTATCATTGACTATGTAGCGTCCGACTTTCCTTCAACTGATGTCCAATCGACAGTAACTAGCGCGGGTCTCTCAGATCATGAGGCAGTAATCTCCAAATTCAATACTTCTTATAGGCCCTCAAAAAAAACTCGCCACCTAGGTAGAATCTTCTCAGCCTCCAATTTTTCATCCTTTCGTAACCTTTGCCTAAAGACCAACTGAAATTCTGAATCAGGTGAACTTGATTCTCACTTTAGTGGTTTCTTAAATAAAATTATAAATGCATTCAATAAAGCCTTCCCGCTTAAATCCATTAAACCTAAACATCACAAACCATGGACTACGAAAGGCTTACGCATATCTGCAAAAAATATGCGTTCCCTCTCATACATAAAAAAAATTCACTAACTCCACTCAAGTTCTTGAATTCATTTCGAATTATAGGAAGATCTACCTAAAACTTATCAAGACAGCAAAGAAACTATATTATCAAAATCGTTTATCAACTGCTAAAAACGTATCCAAGGAGGCCTGGTCCATTATTAACGATCTTAGAGGCAAAACAAATTCCGCGAATCAGAGCATGCCAAAACCAAATGATTTGAACGAATATTTTGTCAACGTGAGCAAAAATGTTACCTCTGGTATTTCTCCTTCTCTCGACCCTCTCTCGTTTCTTCCTCCTTCTAAAAAAGTCGCTGATAGTTTTTTCCTAAGCCCTGTGACCAGCCTTGAACTTCTTCTGGTAATGGGCAGCATAAAGAGTAAATCAGCTTGTAGCACTGATAATCTGTCAATTAAAATTTTCTTGAACCTCCCACTTCCAATTCTGGATGTCCTAGCTTCCTTAATTAATGCGTCCTTCACGAAAGGTGTTTTTCCCGAATGCCTCAAAATTGCGATAATTATTCCTCTTCATAAGGGAGGTGAAAAGGATGTCTTATGCAATTATCGTCCAATTGCTCTGTTGCCTGTACTCTCTAAAATCATTGAAAAGTTATTAAAAAATCGCCTCATGCCATTTCTCCTTAGACATGGCATACTGTCCCCGGAACAGTTCGGATTTTTACCAAACAAGTGTACAAATGACGCCATGTTCTCGTTGCTTCACGATGTCTACTCATCCCTTAACAACAATCTCCCTACTGCTACAGTCTTCTGTGATTACGCTAAAGCGTTTGACTGTGTGTGTCATGACATCTTGTTAAGAAAACTAAATTTTTATGGAATCCGTGGTATTCCTTCGAACTGGTTCCAATCTTATCTTGAAAATAGACAGCAGTTTGTTAGAGCGAACGGTTCTGATTCTGATTGCAGATTAATTACCAGTGGAGTTCCACAGGGCTCTGTTCTTGGGCCTATCCTTTTTCTAATATATATTAATGACATTACATACCTAAAAATCAATGGTAAAATTTCTCTCTTTGCTGACGACACAAGCATAACTTGGAGTGATTCTAATACTTTCTCCCTACACTCTAATATCTCCAGCGATCTCGTCACAATCAAAACATGGTCTGACTCAAATTGGCTGTGTTTCAACGTTGATAAAACGGTAGCCTTATCTTATAAAACAACCTTACAACAAGCTTTGCTACTTCACAACAGCAATATTAAATACGTTGACTCGGCTAAATTCCTAGGTTTGAGTATTAGTGCCAACCTTAAGTGGTCCGCACATATTGATTCTTTAACAAAAAAGCTTTCTTCTGCCTGCTTCGCAATTCGATCGGTTTCGAAGGAACTAAATCTGTCTACTGCCAGGCTCACTTACTTCTCTTTGTTTGAATCTCATCTTCGCTACGGCCTTCCCTTTTGGGGCTGTTGTAACACCGAGCAATTTCGTACCATTTTCAGACTTCAAAAGAGAGCAATTCGTTCTTTATTTGGTCTTAATGGCAGAGCTCATTGCGAATACTACTTTAAAAAATATAAAATTCTTACGCTTCCTGCTTTGTTTATTTTAGAAACAACTTGTTTAATACGCAAATATCGAACCATATTTCCCGAAAGGCCACAACATGAGTACTCAATAAGAAATTCGAGTCAGGACATCTACCTTCCTTTTCCCTCCTCTGAATTAACAAAAAATTCTATTCTTTATAATTCCAAGAAGTTATACAATACACTCCCGCTACATCTTAAATCCATCCCTACATTTGCTAAATTTCGTGAAAAAACGAAGGCTTACCTACTAGAAAGACCTTATTATTCTATAAATGAGTTTTGCGTGAATTAGATTTTATTTTTTCCTCCATTAATTTTCTTGGGCTTCATGTGCGGCGGTGAATTTTTTTTTATATTATATATATTTTTTATAATAGGTATAGGATTATCTTTTTGACGAATTAGTGATTTTTCGGATATACAGGAATTGCACAAAATTAAATACCTAGGTATCAATTTTTTTTGTTTTGTTTACTTTTCCTCGGTATTTTCAACTTTGCAGCATTTGCGTTTTGCCTGAGTCAAGTTCACCGACATGACCTTCCTTATTTTTTCAAACAGCACGTTTCGTTATAATGTATGTTTAATATTTTGATAACACTGGGTTTCTTTACCCTATGTTTTGTGTACTTCCTGTGGATCTAGTTCAACTGCTTATGATCTGTAATATAGTTTTTTTGTTAAATCGTGACCAATTTCAATGTGAAAATTGCTTGTTCTATTTTTATCGTATATATTATTGTATATATTAAGTTTTGTTTTGTTTTGTATTTGCCCTACTATGGTTAGTTTATTTATTTTAGTTAGCTTTGTCCATAAAATTTATTTGAATTTTTCTGTGGCAATAAAGCATACTTGACTTTGACTTTGACTTTAAAAGATATTGTGCCACCTAGGGCTTTAATTATTTTTTTTCTTCCTTTTGGAGAACATTTTATTGATTTAGAAGAATTTTTTCAATTTAAATCTAAAATAACGAAATCAGACTTGTCACGTTGATGGCCACGATTGAAAATTTAAGGTTAGGTTGAAAGATGACAGAATGCCAAAAAAAGCAAGAATGACAAATGAAGTTCAGAGCAATTTTCTTCTTCTCTTCCCCGAGGCAACCAATGGTTGGTGTGTTGGAATAAACATGGATGGGAATTAGGGCCCGCGCTCTAGAAAAGACATCCAACAATAAGTACAACTTCAAAGCCAGCGGGAAATACCTATAACTAGGCCCGTATACAAGTTTTTCTCACTGAGGGTACTACCTTGTACGAGTGTTCAAAATGATACAATATAAAAGTAAAATTCAAACCACGGGCTTGAGCTAATAAATATCTACTCCCCAGAGCTCAGGTCAGACACCACAATCAGAAAACAAAGAAAAACATCCCTTTAGAGAAATTAATTTTAGGGGAAGAAAAAGGGGATAGCATATAATGGTTGTTAAATTTTATTTTTTTTTTAATTTTTTTTTGTAAATCGAGAATTAGGTCATAAAACTTTTCCTTCTTTCCCCAAAGTAAAAAAAGGAACAGTTGATATTTTAGAAAGCATATTTAGTTTCTGAATGGTAATCGGGACCCGAGATCCAAAAGAGACATCTAACAGTCGTTGCCGCATCGAAGCTAAAGGGTATTACTTAAGAGCTAAGACCCATACACAGGTTTCTTTCACGAAGGGTAAAATAGCAAACTTTAAAGTATACATGGCGTTACTGTGGTAAAAATACAAAAACCAAAAGTTCACAAGACCATGAAGACATTCGCCAATTTATGGAGAATGGTCTTCCTATCCGGGAATACAAAAGGAACATTAGTTATTAACAGTAAAGTAGAACAATGTTTATAGAATAGAATAATGTTTTAAAGAGGGCAGGTACGTTGAGAGAATCAGGAACCAAAATCTGTGTTTAAGAAAGGTTTAAAGAGTTGAAAAAGTGAGTTGAAAAATGTTGAAGTTGGTCATTTACGCATCTAGGGTTGTTAGAGTTTCTAGCTTTATTAATTTCAAGAATTTCAACTGTAGTCAATTCAAAAAATCTTATTCCCCCAGAACATAAATCAGAAGTTTATCAAGTCAATTGCTCGACCGAGGACTGTGGTGCTTTTTACATCGGCTAAACTGGCAGGAAATTTACCACCCGAATTAATGAACATTGCAAGGAAATTGAGAGGGCCAGGAACCATAATCGTTGCCCATCTAGCATAAAATCCAATTTTTTAAGACACATCTATGTTCACAACCACAATTTTGATCCCACTTTAGATACTAAATTTTTACATTTCTGTCATAAAGGTAACAAATTGGATCTTTTAGAAATTCTTGAAATTAATAAAGCTACAAACTCTAACAAACCTAGATGCGTAAATGACCAACTTCAACATTCTTCAACTCACTTTTTCAGCTCTTTAAACCTTTCTTAAACACAGATTTTGGTTCCTGATTCTCTCAACATACCTTCCCTCTTTAAAACATTATTCTATTCTTTAAACATTGTTCTACTTTACTCTTAATAACTAATGTTTCTTTTGTGTTCCCGGATCGGAAGACCATTCGCCATAAATTGGCGAATGTCTTCATGGTCTTGTGAACTTTTGGTTTTTGTATTTTTACCACAGTAACGCCATCTCTGTTTGATCATGTATTCTTTAAAGTTTGCTGTTTTACCCTCCGTGAAAGAAACCTGTGTATGAGTCTTAGTTCTTAAGTAATTCCCTTTAGCTTCGATGCGGCAACGACTGTTAGATGTCTCTCTTGGATCTCGGGTCCCGATTACCACTCAGAAACTAAATATGTTTTCTAAAATACCAACTGTTCCTGTTTTTACTTTGGGGAGAGAAGGAAAAGTTTTATGACCTAATTCTCGATTTAAAAAAAAAATTAACAACCATTGCTATCCCCCTTTTCTTCCCCTAAAATTAATTTCTCTAAAGGGATGTTTTTCCCTGTTTTCTGATTGTGGTGTCTGACCTGAGCTCTGGGGCGTAGATATTTATTAGCTCAAGCCCGTGGTTTGAATTTTACTTTTATATTGTATCATTTTGAACACTCGAACAAGGTAGTACCCTCCGTGAGAAAAACTTGTATACGGGCCTAGTTCCCAGGTATTTCCCGCTGGCTTTGAAGTTGTTCTTATTGTTGGATGTCTTTTCTAGAGCTCGGGCCCTAATTCCCATCCATGTTTATTCCAACACACCAACCATTGGTTGCCTCGGGGAAGAGAAGAAAATTGCTCTGAACTTCATTTGTCATTCGTGCTTTTTTGACATTCTGTCATCTGTCAACCTAACCTTAAATTTTCAATCGTGGCCATCAACGTGACATGTATGATTTCGTTACTTTAGATTTAAATTGAAAAAATCCTTCTAAATCAATAAAATGTTCTCCAAAAGGAAGAAACAAAAATAATTAAAGCCCTATGTGGCACAATATATTTTAAGTTTAAATTTAGGTTTTAACTGTAACAGGTAACATGTATTTTTAGGTAAGGCAATGGTATGACAAATTTCTAACAATCAATCTGACTAATCTCTCTTTTTCAGCGAATTTTCTTCTTTTCTTCCTCCTACACTTAATTCTAGATGATAAGATGATACTTTTCTCCTAAGGGTTAAATTTTTCCCTTTCTTACTGTGGTCTTCGGACACGAGCTCTGGTGAGTAGGTTTTCAACTTGAACTCTTGAATAATAAGGGTAGATTCTTTTAGCTCTCCTGATGATGAGCATTTATATGTTCGAAACATGTCGAGCTACCTGAGCTAAATTGCGCAATAAATTAAGTGGAGGAAGACTACAAGACTTTTATTTCACTTCTAATTTAATATATGCTTTATTGTCCAAGATACAAAAAACAATCTTATTGACAAAGCTGAATAGTGAAAACAACAAAAAAATAAGTAAGTACTTAAAATCATCCCTACCAAAATACAAATTAAAGAAGGCCCAACAGTGCCATTATGTCAATTACCATCCAAAATAACAATTAAATAAAGAAAACACAAGCTTAAAAGTATCCACCATTAATATCACATTACAAAGAATAAAAATATAAAATACAAGTTAAAACAGAAAAACAAACATTAACATTTAAAATAAGCATCTCGAGGGAAACAAATCACATATCATAACAGCTATAAGAATTTAAAAATTTTCGCTGTAATATTCCCCCATCTCGTAATAAGCCTTATCTGTAAGCAACCTTTTAACGGATTTCCTGAAAATGTAATATTTGGACAGGTCTTAATGAGGGCAGGTAGGTAATTATAAATCCTTCTACTCTCATAAATTAAAGACGCACGACTCAGTGCCGAAGAACGGATTGGCAGATATATACAGGGTGTTCGGAAATTGGGTTCCGAAACTCATAGGGGAAAATCTACATGCTAAATTAAGGTGGGTTTGTCATATAGCAAAAGTTTGAAATCTCGATATTTTCAGAGTTATAGGTTGTCAAAGATAATTTTTTTAATTTTAATTTTTTACATAATGAGGTTAATCCCTAACGAAATAAGCTGGTATTTGGTATATGGTTCTGATATAGTAAAGGTCACCGTTTGACAATAAAAATATTAGTATTCTGTTACTAGAGGGCACTTTACCCACATTTTTTTTTTATTTTCCCTGTATCTTGTTTATTTAGACTAATAGTGCGAAATGAAATATGTTAACTTAAAGGTAACTCAAAACACTCAAAAATTGGTACTCTTGTTCAGAGTCGCTAATTGTCACCGTTT